>JAPZVO010000967.1:0-24216 GCA_029962745.1 Echinometra lucunter | reverse complement strand
GAATTTAAACTTTATTTGTACTTCACATCGAACATATGACGTAGGAATGTATTTCACTGTTGATCTGTGTGTAAAGTTCTAAGTATTAACAATAATGGTTACGTAAGCTTACAGATTTAAACTGTGTTGGAACATTTAAGTTGTATAGCTATCATAATCCTACCATGTATCATGCAGTTGCCTATATTATCATGGTTGTCTAACATGCATGTATTCTTGAGTATATTTTTCCAACACAAAAGAAATTATTATGCTTCAAATAAATGAAAATGAAAACAGGAATACGTTTACTGCTTATCAAACTTCATTGTAAACATGTGACATGTGTATTGCCAATTTCTGTTCAATAACACTCTTGGGTGTAAAATGTCATTCAGATTTCTTTAACAAAAAAATCCTTGTCAAATCTACTAAATATTCATGAACACTGAATATCTTTAGACAAGGCAGAATGCAGGCCTACTTCTTTTGAAACACACGCACGTACCCACACGTTTGAAGGACGCGTTTTGAGGAAGGGCTTTAAAAAATAATATCAAGAATACTAAAATTGGAAAAGAATTTTCGTCTGCTATTCTCCATGTGTTGAAATGATGCTACTACACAGAAGAAGAATGAGAATGCCATAAAGGGAAAAAGAGATAGGGGTGGGGGAGTGGGGAAAAATATATATTATAGCGTGAAAATGAAACGGGAGAGAGGAAGAGAGAGAGAGAGAGAGAGAGGAGGGGGGGGGTATTTTTCACTCTGTTCTATTCAAATACAGCTATAGTTGGTAAAGTAGCTCCTAAATATTCCTGCACATCAAATCAAATTTATCGAAATAAAATCCACGATTTTTGATTATCATTAATGTATCAAAAACACATTTTACAAATGAATAGTTGAAACAGACACACAAAAGGCAAAGGTATAAGATACAATGCCATAAAATAATAAAGTTGTCATGCACTTGTATTATGTTTTAAGCCTCCTGCCATACTCTTCTTACTTAAACACAAAAAAAAAAAAAAAGCTAGTTATTATTTTTGAGCTTCCTTAATCTTGTATTACACAAATTGCTAATGGAAGTTACATACTGCAGCTCTGATTTCTCTTTTTTTTTTTTGGTGCAAAATTTGGCATTTTTGTCTAAATGCACCAAATTGGTACGGATGTTAAATGATAATACAGAACAATATCAGATATGGAAAATTTGGGGATTTTTTGAAAAGGAAATTGCAGTTTTAGATTCTCCAGGTAAATAACTCGCTCACCTCAGCATTCGGACACTTCAAGGCTGTAAATGGCGTATGATTCTTGTAAATCGTTGTTCATTAAATCAAGTTATATTTGCGTGTAAAAGCGTTAGTTTAAGGACTTGCTATCACGTATACGCTTTTCATATGGACAGACACTTTGTTTTGATGAAAATATAAAGTTGATTTACAATATTTTTGTTAAAAAATGAAGAAAAAAGATATTCAATGTCTCGGGTTACTGAGAAAAATTAGAGACCTAATAATAGGAAGAAACGGGTAGCACCGAGGCCAAGAAAATAAAGGGAAGTGATGGGGGATAGGAAGAAAACGAAATATAAATGAAGAAGAAAAGCATTTTTGCAGCTGACAGTGGAACGAATTAGAAGAAAATCTGATTTTAGAGAGGAATATTTGGAATAGTGAAAACATGAATAGGGAAATGATTAGGGCCTTAAGCTGGATAAGTATAGTAACATATTGTAAAGAGAATGAGATCATAATGTAAGGAAAAATGTAAAGTAAAATAAAAATTCCACTTTATTCATAAATTTTTTTCTCATCTTGGAAATAATTTTCATTGAAGCATATCAAGCAACACCCTTTTAATGAAATTTATATTTCTCGGGTAAAATTTATGGCGATGAGCAGCTGTTAACCCATAGAGGTACAGTGTCACCTTTAGGAGACGCTTTTGCAGTATCTCTTGGTCCGGAATGTCGGGCAGTACATATCATACATGAGCAGAAAGAGAAAAATGCACTGAAAAAATTGAGCCCATTTCCATCGTCGTATGATGTGGCATTCTTGAATTAGCGCAGTTTAACAGTGACTAATCATTAAACTCTTTAAATTGGCAATGCAGTGAATAATATATAATTACTATTTCTGTGTTCAAATTGGCAATTCCGATTAAATTCTACAATTATGCTTCATTTTGGTTTATGTTATATCCATATTTATTTTTTCAAGCTATGTAAGCATGGAAAAAATAATTTGTATTGCCAATTTGAGGATTGAAGATGATTAATTTAGACCTCAAGAAAGCTCTGTACTGCTATTGGTTAAGAGAGCTGCAGAAAGTCACCGTTGGCGACAATGAAAAAATCAGTCTTGAAACTCTGATGAAATATATAGCTGGTATCCCTCTAAAGAAATTGTTACGATGAAGTCATCATTATACTGAGATTTAAATTCGAATGTGAAAGACACAGCAAGGGTGGGTGTGGGGATACAAAGGGACCAACTATTACATACAAAATAACATGTCTCACTATGCAGATAATTATCTGTGCCATACTCCTGATTTATACCTGCGGTACCCCAAATCACATTTCCCTCCCCCCCCCCCCCCCCCCATGACTGCGGTAGATAGCCCTTTCTAATTCAGATATTAAAGATGCATATATTTAGTTTTCCTCATGTATATTTGAACCATACCATGATCTGTACGCAAGACGACTGGCCCATAATGCTGTCTGAAACAAAATTTCATAAAGATCTATTATGCTCTTTTCTCTTATAATACACTGTAGATGTCCTTATGATAACTACATTACCAAATCGATTACAGTCTTAACCATGCTCAAATGCAGTTTACTGGGTATCTATACCCCTTCTCCTTGTTCAATGATCAATGAAAATGCACCAAAAAAAAAAGAAAAAGAAAAAGAAAGGAAGATGGTACCCCAATGGAATTATTCTCTGGCTTCTTTCCTGAGTAGCTACTCAATTGCGTAGCGCCCCCCCCCCATATTTATATCAGACCCACGCTATGCCATTGTTAAAGGGTTAAAGAATAGTTGGCGAACATTTTTTTAGGAGAGTTGCATCGAGTCATTCTGTTTAAAACTCTACCACAATAAACGCCCAACATTGCGTGTTCGAAATATAGAAAGTTTAATTGACCTCTAATATCATGAAAAATTGTCCCATAACACTATTTCTAGAAGTGCTATCATATCAGATGATGATTAGTATGGGTTACTTCACACAAATGAGCCAGATTTGGTGCTTTCAGACAAAAGTGCACAATTTTTCAGCTATGCCATTCTACCTTACTACCTGGTATATGTTTTGTAACAACTTTTCGCTTTCTTCTTTATAAGAAGATAACGCAAACGTCATAGGCCCATTCTTAATGTGTGAGACGTTCTCACCCACTCACACACATTTGAATGCCTCCTATTGTCGAAGTGCTAAGAGCAATAACAGCAAGAATGCTAAAATTGGTAAGGATCTTTTCTCTGGTATTCCCTGCATCAAATTGTGGGAAAATGATGCGTGTTACACAGCAAATTGACAATGAGAGCGAATACTGAGAGAGAGAGAGAGAGAGAGCACTAGGGAGAAATACAATCCAGAGAGAATGAAAGGTGGAAGGGAGGCCGAGGGAGAATTAGAGGGAGAGAAAGAGAGAGAGAGAGAAGGGGAGGGGAGAACGTAGAAAGAGGGGGAAAGAAAGGAGGGACATAAAGATCATTGGAGAGGCGGAGATACAATAAGAGGTGTTCAGAGAGGAGAGGGAGAGAGAGAAAGGGGAGAAGGAGGAAATAGACTGGAAAGACGTATGAACAAGAAATTTGGAGGTTCCAAAAAATACAGAGAATCGACGAATCAGAAAGAAAAATATGAAATGAGAGCCTTGCATCGATGAATCCTTACTTGCTCAAACCGTTAACAGCATGAACAGTACAGGAGATAAAAAAATAGTTATCATTTTTTAAGGGTTCCAACTGTGGATAATTTATTGAATAACGGCGACAGAGTATTATAATTAATCTTAAAGCGGGCTTTTATTTATTATGAGGTTTGCCATTCGGTTTGTTTCCTTCAGTCACCAGCAAAAGATGTCTAAGCTCATAAAGTATGACACGATAATATGTAACATTCACTTTCTGCGATTAAAATCCCATGTTTATTTCCAGATTTCTGTTATCCCTTTTTATTGGCCTCGATGTAACATTAGTTGCATAAATGTCTCCCTTAGCTTAATAAATAGTTACAACCGTACTGAGAAAAGAAATAAGGCGGGCGGGGGGGGGGGGGGGCTGATACCTTATTACCCGAAAATCAACTCTTTGATTTTTCAATTTTTTTTCTGTGCAAGAGCAACGGGAGCCGACAAGAGCTTTGAAACTTTTATTTGTAGTGAAAATGTAAATGAATTACATATTCGGCTACCTCGCCAACAGAATATAGGGGCATTTGGGCACCTCGCCAACAGAATATGAGGGCATTCTGCCACCTCGAAGTCTGAATATGAGTTGGAACTTCCTTGGAAATTCTACTGCATCTTTTTCTTCTTCTTCTTCTTCTTCTTCTTCTTCTTCTTCTTCTTCTTCTTCTTCTTCTTCTTCTTCTTCTTCTTCTTCTTCTTTTTCTTCTTCTTCTTCTGCTCCCCCGCCTCCCATTATCCCATTCCAGTGAAAAAAGAATGAATTGGTTTTAAACTCGTTCAACAGTACTTTGCCTTTGTTTATACAATTGTCTTATGCCTTATGCTGCCACGACGAAATTCACGTAGGCCTACCTTAATTTCGATTGATTGATTGCTGGCCAATGGACGGCCCGTCTTCTCCTTACGTCATAAAATTTATGGGAAGAAGGCGATGGAAAACTATCCTCTCCTTGTGATTGGTCGGTTGAAGGAAAACAGAAGTTGGGTGCGAACCTATGAATATCATCTCAGCGATAGATGCTTGGATTTAGACTTCATTATCAGGCAGCTCGTGCTAGGAGAGGTGAGAACAAGCACGATGGATGCTCGTCTAAGTCTCCTGATTTTTACCTCGTTACTGGTAGCAGGGGCGGAAGCTCAGACTGGTAGGTAGTGGCTTATTATTATTGAGGGAAAAATCACATATTACAAGAAAAGCGCTATAGACGTTCTCGAAATAATTGAACTAATAAATGTTATTTTAGGTTACCCTTTTTGGAGAAGTTTCTGCATTTATCAAGAACTAAAATACAAACATTTTGGATAAAATAAAGATACTAATCAGTACTGATACAAATAAATTTTAATAAATATACCAAAAAAGAATATATATATACTTAGCATGCTTAGATAATATTAGAATAATGGAGTTATGTTAATAAATCATGATAAATGCAGGGGCCAGCTATCATAAGCATGAACGCTTGAAACGATAGCAGCCGGTGAGATGAGGGCTACATGATACCTGAATATATGAGTCGGTTTGGTATAAGGGTATCACGTATATATTAACTAAATAATATGTTTCCAGAATTTATATAAATCGGAGTTTGTAGAAAAAAAGAAGAAGAGAAATTGCAATTGCGTACAAGTGGGTGAGTGCGGGTGAAAAGTTTGCGATTCGTATATATGTTTGAACTGGTCATCTTTACAAAAATTTGGATAAAAGTTATTTTTTTATACTAATGCTTTGAAACAATAAAGTGATGCAGAATGTTTAATATGAGCTAAATTGTTCCAAACAACATCTGGACCATGGTGTATTATTTATTTATTGGCTAGAATTATTTGGGGGTCGGAATATTAAAATGGAAGTCAGAAGAGTGTCGTGTAGGATAAGAATGAATATTTCTATTAAACGTAAAAATATTACGAAAAAACAATGGTATCGAATTGGTCAAAATTTCGTACATATAGATTGCAGTTTGGAAGAGGTGAACATCGGCAATTTTTGATGTTTTTAGTTTATGAAATATTAGATCTGTATCGGTTAGGTAATGTGAATGGGTGCAGATACCATGGACACGGAGAGCTTTCTTTTGGAGGTGAAAGACTGCCATAATGTTCGTCTTATTGCTATTTCCCTATACTAAATTTATGTTACAATAAGATATAGGACAGCATGAATGAATTATAGAGCATAAATAGTGGCTTAGGTTGAAAATGGTATCTTAATCTATACAAAATACCTATGCCTCTCGAAACTAACAGGCAAATATTACGAATGTGAGTATTCTAAGTTAGGTTAGAATTGATTATAACACCCAAGAATTTTGTTTCTTCCTTTTCAGTGAGGGGCATATCCTCTATGTAAATATTGTTGTTGAGAACATGTTTAGAATGTATGTTCATCCGGTAGATGTATTTAGACTTGTCTATATTTAGGGAGATTACAATATATTTAGGGAGATTAAATTATACACAAAACGGGACTATTATCATTTTCATGGACTATTCGAATGGTTTTATGAATGTCATTACTTGGTTAGTACTGTCCCTTGCTTTTTAATATGATTTTTTATCCAGTCACTGTTTTCATTTTTATGATCTTGATAATGATAATGATAATGAATATATGTCTATCATGTTGAAAGTAGCCATGAAATGCTAATGACAGACTCCTAAGACACATAATGATGCTAAGATTAGTATAACATATATGATATCACAATAATCTTCTATTCATTCATGCGGTTTATAATGATGAGTGTTTGTTGAAAATGTATGTGTGTTTACAATGCTATTCTAAAATACTGCAGTACCAAACATCTTTTTAAAAAAATTCAATTTTTATGAGCTGAACGATTGATATCATATATTTCTTATTGGCCCATTTAAATCGACATGCAGCAGTGACGTAATGAGCAAAGACTTGGGGCAGAAAAAAAAAATCACCACCTGTCCGGGGGCAAAAAGTAAGGAAAGAAAACCTCCGGAAAATTATGTAATTTCAGCAGTCACTGGTATCGAATTAGAAATAATATTTTATTTAGAGTGGGGGCAACTTCCCTTAAGCCCCCTCTTATTAGTACGCCAGTGACATGCAGAGGAATGGTATGAATTTTAAATAATGAATTGTAACAAAAAAAATGAAATATTGGATTAGAATTCATTCCAGTTTCAACACTAACGTAACAAAATGACACAGTGTAGTTACCTTTTGCTATGTTGATTGTTTCAAACTGAATATGAGGTGAACATGGTGAGGTAAACTTCACTAAATAGCATCACCAACTTATATAGCCCTTTTCCTTGGAGTAATTTTACCGATTCTGTACATTCGGTTCATGTTGCTTATAATAATTATAATGTGCTCAGAACGGTCGTTACCTTTTCATTTGTACCCCCCCCCCCCCCCCCGCTATGAAATACTGAAATACTAAATACAGACATACATATTAACTGGCCATCTCCTCATGTAGACCTAGAAATAATTTTCAGAACAGAAATTTAGGCCATTTATAATGCTTCAAGCCTGTTTATCGCTATTAGCAGATTGAAATGGACAACTTGTTTTGTTTTTGTTTTTGTTTTTGTTTTTGTTTTTGGTTTTGGTTTACCTAGCACCGACTGGAGTCTATTTTCAGGTTCACTCTCTAAACTACATCACGATATCATGGACAACCCCGGCAGACACCACTGGACTCTCCGGATATGTGGTACAATATACAGTTGGAGGAGTGGATTTTCAGGATGTCTTATCCGATACTACCGTAACGACGATCACATATCAAGACAACAATCTTGCCAATGGTCAACCAAGCAGTATATTTATTGCCCCTTTCATAAATGGTGAAATTGATCCAAACAACATAGTTCAGGCTGTCGCCCCTCCTGCTAATGGTGAGTTTGTGCGTACATTCATAAAAAAAAAATATTTTGAGAAAAATTCATAACTAGAACAGTGTGAATCTTTGTAACAAAGCCTACCTTAGAAACAAAACAACACGCGCGCGCGCGTGCACACCCCCACACACATACATCCCCCACACACGCTCACACAAAGAATGCCTAAAATTTCCAGTAGTAAGTCTAGTAGTATGTGCGTTCCCATGCAGGCCGGTGCCGACTGAGCCGCTATTCCACCACGAGATGTCATACCCACAAGCGACCGACCCGCTGGTCCCGACATAGTTCTCAAATGGTCCATCGAAAAGAAACTCTCTATCTAAACCTTCTATTTTAAGGGGGCGGTTGACCTAAACATTAAACAGCTCATGAATATAAATTTAATAATTTATCCGCACAAACTACACATTGGACGTCATGGGTGTCGATCACGGGGGGATGGGGGGGATATATCCCCTCGATCTTTTGGTCAAGGGGATGGCCTGTACAATCACCCCCCCCCCCCCAATAATTCACCATGAAAAACGTGATAAATTTCATAGCCTTCTGTTAATCCCGGAAAACAAACAAAAGTAAAGACAAAGAGAATAAAGAGTTAAGAAACAGTTAAAAAAAAAGGGAAAGGAAAAGGAAAAGGCTTTCAGCGCTCGCTCGCATTTTAATTATCCCAACCAATGAGGTTATATTGCTGTTTTTATGAAAGCAAATTGGCTTCCATCCTGTCTTTCAGTCTTATAATATGCTATACTTTTCTACTCGCATTTAATATCTTTTGTTATCTTAATCAATAATGCAACTGGTTTGCATCTTGTGTTTTTATCCAGTGTTATACTATTAGTGATATAACTCCAAGGAGTCGAAGGGGAAGAAGACCCATAACAGAAGAATTTTCATGAAATGATGGCTTGTGACCAGTAATATATTCCTATCTTACCAAATAATCATGAGAAAGTAGGATACTGATAAAATGTACGTTATTGAAATCATAAAATTTGAATAACTAGAATCTGTTCTCAGTATTTAACAAAATAGCCCTTTCTCGCTCGCTCGCTCCGCTCGCTCATAGAAAAACAAGATCAGGAGGCAAGCGCTCTTATTCCCTAAGCAACATGTCCGAATATTGTATTATTTTTACAGCGAGATGTAAAGCTTTTCTCGAATACATGGAAATAGTACATCTGGGGGGCATTTCATCAACATTTGTCGTCTGACAAGCTGTCAGATCTGACATCTTTCCTTGATTTTGATTGGCTGAGAAGCACTGTTACTATGGCAACTGTCGGATAAAACAGACTTTGTCGGATAAAACATCCGACAATTCCTTTCATAAAATGCTCCCCTGATCATCACATTCATCTAATTTATTTTCGGGTGGAAATTTTACGTTTTACTAGAAAGAAATAGAGTTTTGTCGGTAGTTCTTTTCGCTCGCTCATACGTAAATTAGAGACAAGATGGTTTTAAATGGCAAGCGACGTACCAAAAAGCATCATGTTTGGCGGTTAGGTGATCTTTGAGGCTATCAAAGAATGGATTTTTTTTTCCTCGATCGCTGGGCTCGCTCGAATATCTAATGTAGATATCTTATGTATTTTGATTACAAAATAACACTTTATCACAAAAAAATGTGTTTTCCCCTATCTCCCCTCCATCGCTTGTAATATTTGAAATAGCTGTGGTTTAGGATAGTAAACAATTGGACCAGCGAGGTGCTGAATTAGTCAAACATAATTGCTTGTGTGTACTTTGAGGACAAATAACATTTCCTTTATAACTAGAAGGTGGAACTTTCGGCTCGCTCGCTCCGCTCGCTCGCAAAATAATAAACGGGATAATTTATACTCTAAAGGTTCAAGTCCCCTGAATTTTTCATTCAAGTAATTAACATGTATCGGTGCTTCTGCGATATTTGTGCGGTTGATTGGAGGAATAGTAGATTAGACAAATAATGCAGAGATACGGGCAACAAAAACCGGTCAGACAACCCCCCCCCCCCCCCCCCCCCCCCCTCGCTTATTTGCGTCTATTCTTCACGTTTGAACCTCCACACCCTTTCCCTGCTCCGGGTCACTTTGTTCCCGACCGAGGATATTCAGCATCAGTCATCCCCCAACCGCGAGCACAAATCGACACCCATGCTGGACATACACCCTAGAACAATTACCCCCATCCCGACAATTATCAGCATAAGATATTAACCCAACGAATCATTAACCGCAGGTAGATAATTCTAAATGACAGTCACTCAGCAGAAAATCAGCTTATGACAATTATTACTCGCCTCACCCAGCCACACATGGTGAAGGTATATTTGGGTGAGGATGGGTGTTTGAAAGTGTGTGGATAGAGATGATTGTAGACTGACAGGATGTGTTAAAGTGGGATGTACTAATGTTTTAGCCATTATATGTATTATCTATATTTACATTAATTTCTTGCAAGTATTTGATAATTGTGATTAGGATTTTCGTTAACTTTGTAAGTAGATTACAATTTGAATTTGCATTGTACAATATGGTTAAATCCATTTTGTTTTTATCGTGTATATATAATTATGTTTCTGATATAATATATGTAATTTTATGGCGTGCCTTTTAGTTTGTATATTATTTGTATGGCACCTGGGGGAGGGGCACTCAAATATATTGGTGTACACATGTGTGTCCATGGGTTTTGAAAAATACCCCCTAGACAGGTTTTATACTTCGATGAAAAAACATCCCTTAACGAGGATTTTGCGCGGTTTCTCACGAAACTACCCCCCCCCCCTTTAACAGGTTTGATTGAAATATTACTCCTTAACAGGTTTGTTTAAAATATGACTCCCTAAACCACGATAAAACTGACCTATATAGACCAAAATTCAGAATAACCTTTTGCAAATTGAAAACTTTTGCGAACTTTCCCCCAAAAGCAAACCAAAAAAAACAAAACAAAAAAAAACCCAAAAAAAAAAAAACCTGCAAATAGGTAGGCCTATTTTTTCTGTTAAATTACAAAAATAGCTATTTATTTCAAACACGTAAGTGGAGGTATCAAACTGTGTACTCCTATAGGTTTTCATACACAATCATCATTAATTTACGTGCGGAAGAAATTACAACTTTCCTTCCAGAGAAATAAACAAGACTGGCAAGAAAAATCTGTGAGGTGAAGTTCATGCACAATAATCACACACAAAACTGTAGTTGCACATTAAAGGCATTATCACAATCAGGTCAGAATTCTGAAATAGTGAGCTACTTCAGAACAATATAATAGTTCTGGCAAGAAGTAATTACAAAATACTTCTGGCAATAAAAATCTTCAAGGTTAAGTTAATGCACAATATTTACACACAAATTCTGTTGTGGGGTGGTAGCACAGACAATCCAGCGCTAGCTGATCAGCGCAGCTATCTACCGGGGGCGCGCAGGCCTACGGCAGGCCGGGTTGGTTGGAAACGGGTGCGGAACTTTTTATTGACCATGAACGCCCGGCGCCTGTCTATCCGCGCGCCACTTCCTGAAATGTCCCAAAATGTTCCGGTCACATATTGTCGCCGGTATGGAAAATTTACCCCTTAAACGCTTTCTACCACATTAACGAAAAGCCCCGAAAAGCACCCCTTTTTGTTGAAATTCAGCATTTTAGGACCCCTTAATGCGTCAAATGGAAAAAGGGCTCCCTTTTAAGCGTTTTCTTGGACGCGCATGTGTACACCAATAATAGCTGAGTGCTCCCCCCCGGGCGGAGGGTATGGCACCGCCCCAATGAAATTCAGACGCTGTATCTATTTGTTTTTTTTTTGTAACCGTGTTGAAATAAAATTTATCTATCTATCTTATCTACTCGCCCCACCCCCTTCTCCAAAATGTTTACTTTCCGGTGAAATACTCATCAATTCCCATCTCGGATCCCGGACCATAGCCTCTTTGAAAGTGACTGTAGGAAACAGATTAATTGTCCTGGAAGGTGTTTCATAGACCTGTTTGTAAAGTTACGAATGACTTTTAGGTCGCACGCCTGTAAACAGGTAAATATATCCCCAAAGGCTCCTAAAAATGAAATTTCATAAAAATCGTGGGAAAAAGTGCTATCAATGGCACACTTTAAACTTTTCTCTTCCCAAGTCTATACAATATTCTTTACTTGCTAAAATTAAGAAAGGGTATTTTCAGCATTTTTTTCTTGGTAGAGGGGCTGAAACTCAGACTAACAAAAACTTGGTCAAAGCTCCAGTAGTTGTAAGGCTTTTTGCCACACTAATAAAGTCCTCTTGAAATCCACCTGGGACCAACTGCTGCTCTCTCATGGGACTGATCTAAACCAGTAATTATCCCTCTATATGCACATATGAAACAAAGTGTTCAAGTATTGATCATTGATTTTATACGAATATTTTTTTTTAACTATAACATCATCTTTGGTACGGGTTTTGGTACAGGTGTGCGGCCTTACGAACGACCTGAATAGGGCAAGCCAAATGGGATTCTCAATCATTATAAATCACATCACCTAAAGGTGTAATATGCAGATGTAGATTAGTATTACTATTGCTTACAAATATTTTTATTGCGAAGTATAATGTTTGCCACAATTCATTTTAGATAACGGGAAATGCAGTCACACTTTGTAAAAACGTCAAGAAACTTTCGGCATCACATTTGGCACTTCATATTCATGTCGTTCGTAGAGTCCTATGTAACTTTACGAACAGCTTTATGAAACACCTCCCTGGGGTAAATGTCCCGGTCATGGGGGAGAGGGCGGTGTGTTCTGGGGGTAATTTTCCCTGGTGCAATGGCTCTTGGGAGTAACTTGGGGGGGGGGATTTTCTCGGGGTAGTTCCCGGGGAGCGGGTAATTGTCCTGTAATCAGGTAATCACGACAACAACAACAACAACAACAACTACTACTACTACTACTACTACTACTGCTGCTGCTGCTGCTGCTGCTGCTACTACTACTACTATTACTTCTGTTAGTAATAATAATATGAAATAAATATGTGGCACCCGTAAGGTGCGTTCTGCTTATTAGAAACTTCTATTTAGGGGCGCACGTTTAAAATGGATATCAAATGGAATCCAAATAAGAGTATTATATAATACTCTTATTTTATAATACTCTTATTTGGACTCAATTCGATATCCAAATAAGAGTATCATATAATCATGTATTACTTATTGCTACTTCAACAAGCTAGCACATTCAGCAAAATTTGATCTTCCATGGGACACTAACAAAACAAACAATAGAACTATACACAAAAAAATATATATAAAACATAATCGGAGTATCATTAAAAACCAGTAAAGGAATTTCACAAGTAAATTTTACAAAAAAACTATGCCAACCTGAAAGACATTAAAAAGTCATTGACTCTGTTCGTAATACTGAAATTACTGATGTAAATGGTATTTCAAACAAGAATTATATAGAGAGAGACACTGCTTATGAGACAAAAGGAATGAGGAACTGGCAAAGAGATCAGAAGAGAATTGACGGAAGCAAATAGGAAAGGAAGCGCAAAATACCGCGATTTACCCAGAAGGAAGGGACAACAAGGAAGAAAACAGAAAGAGAGCGAGAGAAAGAGAGAGAGTGGAGAACATGAGAGTAGGGGACAGGTATTGCCATCCAAAATGCGACATATTCTTCGGCGCTCTCTTCTGATTTTAGAGCAACAAGATCGAGAAAATATTTTTCAAAGACAATCCAAAATCGTTCAAATTGCTTTTCTGCTTAATGCTTTGTGGTAGATTAGTCCAGAAAGTTGCACCACCAGCACTCTGTTCGGTGTTAATATTGAGAGTTGTTGAAATTTCTTTTACAAATTAAAGTCTGAGAAAAAGAGAAGATAAATTTAGGAGGTCTTTTGTGGATTTTTTTCAAAATATATATTGCATTTGAAGGTTTCATTAACACGTTTTGCCTCCTACATAATCTCAAATACTTTTAATAAATCAAGCAAAGCCAATTTCAGTAGCCTTGTCCATCGCCTTGTCCATTATATAAGTATGTCTTCAAATGCTTTTTAAAGAGGTCAAGTGAAGTACTATTAATAAATGCAGGGAGTTTGTTCCAAAGACGTGGGGCAAGAGATTGAAAGGATTTGAAACAGGCCTGTTTTGGGGATTTGGGAATGACATAGGAAGGAGCAGAGGTAGAATGAAGAGAATATGATCATGATGATGTTCTCTGTTGCTGAAAGAGTGAGGAGATGCATTGAGGAAGTGTGGGTGACAGTGATTTGTAAGCTTGAACAAGCATACGGTATTGTATTCTCTCAGAAACGGGATATACATTACAGTGTTGAAACTGCGTTTGAATTGATTTCGCCGCAGTCTTTGAGATCGCCTTCTGTAAATCTAAAGTTGAGATCTAGTCTAGCAGTTGTTTTGCTAAAGAAGCTGTCCCAAAATTTTCTTGAAAGCTTGAATAAGAATAACTGCCTATTTTGAGAAATCATCAAACCTTGCTGCGTGTAGTGAAAAGCACTTTAAAGATTTGGCATCTTGAAATTTGTTCTCTTTTATTACAGGGAAATCTAAAATCAGTTACATTATAAAACATTGCTTTCGCAATAATTTGCCGGTGACGCCAAACAAATAATAATAATAATAATGATAATAATAACAATAATAATAATAATAATGATAATAATAATAATAACGTAAGAAAATTCAGAAAGCTCACGAATGCTTTTTAACATTTACCGGTCTAGAATTCAAGTTTCTTTTCAACATGGTACCATTCCTATTCCCATTAATTTTGTTGTTTGTCTAATATCGACTTGCAGCTATACCACCCGCTCCAACAGGCGCTACAATAGAGCAGACATCCGATACAAGTTATACTCTTTCCTGGACTAACCCTGGAAACGTAGATGGATATGTCATCTCTTACGCCAGAGACTCGGTGAATGATATCAACAGCATAGAATTGCCTGTTGAAAGAACATCGGAACAAGTTGTGGATCTCGTACCGAATGCAAACTACGAGTTCAACCTGTATAGTCAGCGGAACGGTATTAGAAACCAGGCAGCCCTGATAACACTGCCTCCTGCTATGCCTCCTCCTGTACCTCAGCAACCAGGTAAGCACAGAGGACATTTATGACAAAATTATTTTCGTGATATCACCCCCTATAAAAATCAATTGGAGGTTTTCGGTAACACAATGTGGTAATCTTTAGTAAAAGGCTATTAAGAACCCACTTATGGCGCATTGTAGAGAAATGAGGGAATAGTCAAAGAAAGGAAAGAAAGGAGATGATAGTGGAGTATTTTTTTAAAACTCTTACTTCAGACTATTTTTTTGCATTTAGATAGTCTGTCGGAATGTCGATTGCAATGTTCTGACCATAACATTCTCCGTTTGCATTTGCTTTTAAACTTTTTTAAAGCCTTAAACATATGTCTGATATTGCCTAGACATACGTATATCCTCATCCTGATAAATTTTTTCCCTAGATTTCAACTAATCATCATCTATGTTTTCCCTTATGTCACAATATCGGCTAATAGGAATAATAAAAAGAGAACGAATTTTAAAAGGCAAGGAAATGGAGGAAAAAGAGGGCGTTGCTACAGAGAAAAGAAAGATAAAAAAACTCTTTTTCGTCAAAGTTTTCAGGGTGCGAGACGGGAGAATTATAATAAATATAAAATAGCGTGTGAGAGAATAATAGGTAGAACAAGTTATGTATTCCAACAATAGCACAGTTATTCATCTCACAAGAAACTTTCAAGGATGCTCGATGATCTATGAAAGGCAAAGATAACACAAGACCGTTATAGTTAAAAAGATAATTGTCCGTTTTTATCACGCAATGTAGCGGGCTTTTAATTTCTATTATATTTATTGAGAACGTCATTCAATCAAATCAATGTCGACCGACAATCGAGGAGAGGGTATTTATATTCTTCTTCTGCTATGCAAATATTCCGTACCAATTTCATCACAATTGTGAGTGTTTAGTTTGTCTTGACTTGACCCTGAACTCTTATGATGCATAGATTGCAAACCGGGCTCTACTATGCAGGCATAGCAGCGCCCTCAAACAACCGTCATCACGAGCAAACACTGAAGGCTTATCATTTTGTTTGTCTAAGGTCTTTTTTTCTTTTATCTTGACTTTTTTGAAATTTAGTCCTCTTTCATTGCTATTTTTAAAGGCTTTCTTTCGAAATAGAATTGAGTATCGCCTTACAAGAATGAGTGATTATGAGCATGGAAAATCAACAATGCAGAATGATACAAAATCGGGTCATAAATTCACTAGATTTAAACTGAGCATTTAAATATAAATAAATGAATTGTCGCTCAAATATGGAAGAAACTTTGAAAGCAGTGCTTGTAATTCAGGTTTCCTTCTTATATGCCTTAGCCACCTCACGCCAATCTCAATCATTTATTATCTATGTATTTTTCAAGTGTGTGTTAAGGTATCTGCGTTAGGGTGTGCATGTGTGTGGGTGTGTGTGTGTGTGTCAAATAAATGAACATTCTTCAGGCATTTGAATACCAACGTGTGCAAGTGTTTATAAAAACATCTAAGCTTGCGCGAAATCTGTTTTCTTCCACACTTTGTGTTAATTTGCCACATTGCCTTTGGGCACAAACAATACGAAATGTTCAAATATGATTAATTTTAGTGAATAACGACAGATCTAAAGAAGCAGTCCCGGAAAAATGACATGAATAAATCAAATAATAAAAAAGGTTGAAAGAATCTATTGGATCTGAAACACTGAAACATCTTTTTTTTTTAAGAATTCGAAGATAGTCGGACACCTCGCTGCCCAAGTGTTAATATTCGGGCTGGCTCGCTGCTGGAAAAAGAATGCTTGAGCAATGTACATTAATTATTATCTGCATCTTCCGTTTTTATATTAGGAATAGAGTATATTCGTCACAGACCGTTATCTCATGAAAAATCGACTTTTTAGGCCAACTTGTAGCTCGATTCCTTGCAGCTATATTACTAACATTCTACATGTTCTATGACTATAAGAACATAATAACATTAGCTAGAGACACAAGATGTAAACCGAATTCCTTCCATGAGAATAGCAATTACTGATATAACCGGCATTGGTTAAGATACTTGAAATTGAGAGCGTGCGCTTCCAGCGCGTATGTGATTTCAAAATCTCTTTTACCATTAACTCTGCTCTTTCCTTTAATAATAGTGCTCTCTCTTTGTTTCAGACATCGCGCCGACAGTGAACCTAGACAGTATAACCTCAGACACGGCAGTATTGTCGTATACTACCATACCAGATGCTGTTCTCTACACCATTACATATACAGATGGAGTCACTACCAACACTGCCCAGTCTACTAATGGGACAGCCACTATCACTGGCCTCAACCCAGCTACCATATATCAGTTCAGTGTGACTAGTATTGGTACCAATGGGCAAGTGGATCTGGGCTCAGTAGCTGGAACAACAGGTATACGGTTTGATTTTTTTCGTACCGTTCAGGGGTAGCGCTGCAGGGGGGGGGGCAGGGGGGCGACCGCCCCTATGACTTTTCAGGTAATAAAAAGGGGGCAAATGGGGAGGAAAAGAAGAAAAAGAGGAGGAAGAAGAAAGAAGAGTACCGTAAACTAGGGTGACTTTGGACATAGGGGTGACTTTGGACACAACAGAAAAAAGTATTGTTTCATTTTACATTCTTTTCCTTGTGGTATTTCCAGTATTTTTTCTGTATATTATTTTAGGGGAATGTGTGAATGTTATGAATGACCATTGTGCTCTTGTATATTTCATTGCCTTATATTGTTTTTGTACTTTTCTTTGCAGGGTCCATAAAGTGCTTGATTTTTATGGCTGTCAAACTTTTGGTACTCCATAAATACAGAAGAATGGAAGCTCAAGCCTACTGGCTGGAAAGAGAACATAAAGGGATCATGAACCCACCTGTATAGTCTTGATACCTGACCACCCTTGCAAATCTGAAAATAGGTCATGTCCAATTTCACCCCATGATTTGGCTTCACGTACGGGGTGACTTTGGACATCAAAGGAGTACCAAATGTTCGACAGCTACGTAACTATTCATGCAGTGCCCTGTTTAACAACACATTTTGAAATTTGTTCATTTACTATTTTGGATATTTAGGCATATAAGAATTCAAAATATCAAATTTAATTACAAAATCTTGAAAAAAGGAGTGTAACCAAGTGTCTGTTAATGCCCCTTTAAAATGAAAGTTCTTACATGTTTATTGTTAGCAAAATTTTGCAGCTAAAATACCACCACAAAACGTATGTACATGTACAAGTTGTATTTGTAAGTCATTATTTGGTGGCTGTTGAAAAATTGAACAGATTGGAGTTGTTAAGATTTAAAAAAAAACTGTATAGTATAGTCCAAAGCTACCCAGGTGGTCAACTACTAAACCGTGCTAATCGCACGTAACAGGTCCATAGAAAATTCATGCATTGCCCTGCTTAACTACACTTTTTCAAATTTGTTCATTTACTATTTCTAATATTTAGGCTAATAAAAATTCAAAATATCAAATTTGATTACAAAATCTTGAAAAAAAAAGTGTGCAACCAAGTGTCTGTTAATGCCTCTTTAAATTGAAAGTTCTTACATGTGTAGCCAAAATACCACCACAAAACGTAAGTACAAGTTGTACTTGTAAGTCATTATTTGGTGGCTGTTGAAAAAAAATGAACAAATTGGAGTTGTTAAGATTAAAAAAAAATGTATTGTAGTCCATAGTTCCCCCATAAGGAGGTTTACTTTAGACAATTAGTTGTACAGGTGATTATGCAAGGGGATTTTTATGGTTGTCCAAAGTCACCCCAAACTCCGGGGTCACTTTGGACAAACTTTGACCAAAAAATAATCATGAAATAAAATAAACCGCAGGGAATTCTATATAACATGATTTCCTCTTTATTGGTACTTGCCAACCCCCACATTACCCCTAGAATTCCTCTGTTCATAATGAAGATATTGATATAAATAGTTAAAATTTGTCCAAAGCCACCCCAGTTTACGGTATGGAAAAAGAGAGAGTTAGGTCATGCAACTACATAATACTCCTATTTTTCATTTAAAACTTGAATAAATTTACCTATGAGTTATCTTGCCTCCCTTTCAAAGTACCCTGGCGCCGCCTCTGGTAACGTTCATAGTAATGATGATGATATTGAGAACAACAACAGATCCTTGGCTATTGTTTTGGGTTTTTTAAGGACTACACACACATTTAACAAAAGTAATTAGTCCAAAGGTGTGTACTGTATTTATAGTGATATTTCACATTGCAAGCGATCCTGCAATGCAACTATGCTATTTTTTCACACAGAAAAATTTCAAAAATCCATTTTACCCTTAACTCTGCCCTTTCCTTTAATAATAGTGCTCTCTCTTTGTTTCAGACATCGCGACGGCAGTGAACCTAGACAGTATAACCTTAGACACAGCAGTATTGTCGTATACTGCCATACCAGGCGCTATTCTCTACACCATTACATATACAGATGGAGTCACTACAAACACTGCCCAATCTACTACTGGGACAGCCACTATCACTGGCCTCAACCCAGCTACCACATATCAGTTCAGTGTGACTAGTAATGGTCCCAATGGGCAAAGGGCTGTGGGCTCAGTATCTGGAACAACAGGTACACAGTTTGATCCTTTTTTCGTCCCGTTAATACTAATGATGATAATATTTAGAACAAGAACATCAACAACGTAATGGTGATGATAAAAAGAATACTACTACTACTACTACTACTACTACTACTGCTACTCCTCCTCCTCCTCCTCCTACTGGTGCTACTTCTACTACTCACCTCACCAGGCTAAGTTCATCCACTGCTGGATGTAGCCCTCTTCATGATTCCTCCACATCCTTCTGTTCAGGGCCAGTCTTGTCCACTTCATACCCACATATGTTGAAATATCGTCCAGCCATCGACGTTTCTGTCTCCCTCTAGATCTTTTTCCATATCTTGGTGTCCATTCTGTAGCCCTCTTTGACCATCTATTATCTTTTCTTCTGATTAGATGTCCTGCCCATCTCCATTTTGCTTCTTTCACTTTATCCGTGATATCTTTGACTTGTGTATGTTTTCTAATTTCTGTATTTCTAATTCTGTCCCTCAATGAGATGTTTAACATTCTTCTCTCCATTGCCCTCTGTGTTGTACTCAGCTTCTGTTCCAGTTGTTTAGTAGTTTTCCACGTTTCAGCTCCAAATGTCATTGTAGGGATGATACAAGAATTAAACAGTTTCTTTCTCAGTGTCATTGGCAACTTCTTGTCATGAAGAATCTCCCGAAGCAATTCCACCCCTCCTTGACTCTGGCTAGAATTTCCTCATTTGAGTGTGCCTCCATCTCTACATTTTGTCCTAAGTATTTGTAGGTAGAAACTCTTTCAATCGGTTCCCCATCGATCATTACCCTTTCATCTGACTTGAAATTTGTCATATATTTTGTCTTCTCTTTGTGTAAGTTGAGTCCAATCTTCCTACTTTCTCTATCCAGGTTATTAAGCTGTTTCTCCATACCACTTACTGATGTTGAGAATAGAGCTACATCATCCGCAAGTCTTAGGTTTGTTAACTGCTCTCCATCAATTTTTATTCCATCTCCCTGTGTGGACGCATTTTTGAATACCTCTTCCAGTGCTGCTGTGAATATCTCTGGAGATAGTGTGTCTCCTTGACGTACGCCCCTCCCAACCTTGACTACTTTGGAGATATCATTTTCCAAATGAATTCTGGCTGTGGCATTTTCATAGATGTCCTCTATAATTTGGACACAAACTTCATTTATGCCCTCTGAGCGAAGTGCTGTGAACAGGTCATCATGTTCAACAGAATCGAATGCTTTTTCATAGTCGATGAAAACCTATACAAAGATCAATATTATATTCCTGTGTCTTTTCAATTACTTGATTTAAAGCATGAAGATGGTCTCTCGTTGAGTATCCACTTCGGAAACCTGCCTGTTCTCTTGGCCGGTTGTCATCTAGTATGTCCTTGATCCTTCTTAACAGGATCCTCGTGAATAACTTGTATACAATGTGAAAGCAAGCTTATAGGTCTGTAGTTTTTGATGTCTGTTTTTTTCTCCCTTTTTGAAAAGATGAATAACTTTTGCCTCTTTCCAACATACTGGTATTTGTTTCTTCTACAATATCTGATTATAGAGTGTGGTCAGTTGCCCAACTACTTCATCCCCTCCAATTTTTAAAATGTCACTTGTAATGACATCTGTTCCTGGGGCTTTATTGTCCTTCAACTCCATGATCTCATGGATGGCTATTTCCACCTCTCTCTTTGTTATTTCAGGTGTCTCTGTCTGGTCTGATGACTTTGTCTTCGACCTATGTTCCAACTTCCTTGATCTATACAGTTCTTGATAGAAGTCAGCACATATATCTTCTATTTTTGCCTGCCATTTGTTAAGGTGCCATCCTTTTGTTTCATCTGATGCATTCTTGTTTTCTTTCTACTTAGTTTGTTGATATGCTTTGCTCCTCTGCCATTCTTAATAATAGATTCAATATGACTTCTTTGCCTTTGTCTGCTCCGTTGCCTTCTTCTTTTACTCACCGACTTTATCAGCTCTGCATATTCCCTTTTTTGAGTATGAGTTTTATTCTCGATTTCTCGCAGTTTTTTTCTTTTCCTGTCCATTTCCTCAATCTGTTTGTCCTCCTCAGTTAATTCCTCTTTATCTTTACATTGTGGGGCAATTTCTTTAGCTGCTTCCATTAGGATGTCTGACATAAGCTGGCATCTTTCATCGATGTCTCCTTCTGCCACTGACAGGCAGTCAAAGCGATGTTTTAGTTCTAGCTGGAAGTCATGCCTCTTTTCTCTCAGTTTTGGTACATTTATTTTGCTCTTCCTATCTCTTCCGATAAATTTCAGCCTGGCTAGTTTCCTGTTAAGATGTACTTTAGCCCTAACCATAACGTCGCAGTTCTTAATGATCCCCCTCTGACTCTTAAGGATATAGTCAATTTGATTCCTGATGTGGCCATTTGGGTTCTCCCATGTCCAGTAACGTCTCTTATTGTTCTCAAAGAAAGTGTTAGCAATAATCAGTTTATGCTGAGTAGCAAATTCAAGTAACAAATCTCCTCTATCATTTCTGCTTCCATATCCAAACTTTCCAAGAATACTTTGACGTTCTCCAACTTTTGCATTAAAGTCGCCCATAATTACAATGTACTTTGATGGAGTGTCTCTAATAGCCCTGCCAACATCTTCGTAGAAGACGACTACTACTACTACTACTACTACTACTACTACTACTACTACTACTGCTACTAGTAACTGGGCGGTTTTAGGTAATTTGTTCATCCGATCCTGTACGTAACAAAGTGTTGTGACGTTAGGAAAATATATGAAATGCAGTATTTTTACTTCATATACCGGTACACGAAGTTTTCAGCTCCAGCAGGGATGATATAATCATGAGAACTACTAAATATCTTAGATTTGTGTCCATAACGTATGAGACAACATGATTTGGACGGTGATGATGATGATGATAATAATGATATTATTATTATCATTATTGTCATTGTCATTATAATTATCATTATTGATATTATTATAAATATTATTATCATTATAATAATCATAATGGTAAGGATAATGATGATAGTAGTAATAATAGTAACAATGATGCTACTACTGCTACTACTGCTACTACTGCTACTACTACTACTACTACTGCTACTACTACTACTACTGCTATTACTGCTACTACTGCTACTACCACTGCTACTGCTACTACTACTACTACTACTACTACTACTGCTACTACTGCTACTACTGCTACTACTGCTACTACTGCTACTACTACTGCTACTGCTACTACTGCTACTACTGCTACTACTGCTACTACTACTACCACTACTACTACTACCACTACTACTATTACTACTATTACTGCTACTACTACTACTACTACTGCTACTACTGCTACTACTGCTACTACTGCTACTACTGCTACTACTACTACTACTACTACTACTACTGCTACTACTGCTACTACTGCTGCTACTACTACTACTACTACTGCTACTACTGCTACTACTGCTACTACTGCTACTACTACTACTACTGCTACTACTGCTACTACTACTACTACTACTACTGCTACTACTACTACTACTACTACTGCTACTACTGCTACTACTGCTACTACTGCTACTACTGCTACTACTACTGCTACTGCTACTACTGCTACTACTGCTACTACTACTACCACTACTACTACTACCACTACTACTATTACTACTATTACTGCTACTACTACTACTACTACTGCTACTGCTACTACTGCTACTACTACTACTACTACTACTACTACTGCTACTACTGCTACTACTGCTGCTACTACTACTACTACTGCTACTACTGCTACTACTGCTACTACTGCTACTACTGCTACTACTACTACTACTACTACTGCTACTACTGCTACTACTGCTACTACTACTACTACTACTACTAACTGCTAATGATGATGATGAGATAATTTACTTTTTTCTTTCTTTTTTTTTTGCAGATTTTCATATACAAATGTTCCTTCCTCACTTATTCAACTCCTGTCACAATTCTCTATTACATTGTAAAGCTGTACTAAGAAAAAAAAAAGAAACCGTGATAAATTTCATGAATTTTGATGTAGAACCAGAAAAGATTGAAAATCGATCTACGTTCACTGTCATTCAGGTAAATGGTAAAACTAATCATGATTATACAATCATACAAGAAGCCATGGCCCGACTAGACAATGACGATTTAACTGAAGACTATACCGAAAATAATCTCAGTATGACTCTTCTTATCCCATAAAACAAATATGTGCATATAAATGGTTAGAATTGATCTGTTGATGATCGATAATTTGAATATTCTTTTAAATCTAAAACACTGCGTTAATAATGATTGATTTATTGCATGTTAAGAGGGTCAAAACCTTTGACCTCTAGATGTTTGTTCGAAGATCTTGCATCGGGTGGTAACTGATTGTACTGCTGTTGTGTTTTTATTTTGGCTGTAGTTGTGTAAAAAATGTTCAAAGAGGTTAATTTATAGGTGGATTGTTGTGCTGAATTGAGCATAAATTCATTCCATCAGCTATAGGATATACTTTGATTTCTCTTGAGTATGAAAATTTTCTCATTTCATCTATTTAACTACTTCTGCTGCAGATATACAAACAAATGTCAATGTTGATAGTGTTACAACAACAACGGCAACTTTATCGTGGACACCAATTGATGGCAATTTTGTGTACGAGATATTCTACACTGGACCAGATGGACAAGAACAGCAGGCAAATCCGTCACTCACTCCAACAACAACCATCACTGGTCTTACTCCTGGAGCAACGTATACATTCCGTGTGCAAGCAAACA
>JAPZVO010000966.1:0-24230 GCA_029962745.1 Echinometra lucunter | reverse complement strand
TCACTGGTATTGAAAAAGCACTATGTATAGTATGACCATTATATTGTAAGCAGCTACTCCAGTAGGAGCTAATTCAATACCGAGACATCATCGGATGATGCATCATCTTGCGTGCTAGTATACGTGTTGCTTCATAGTCAAGACATTTAACTAAATGACTCTTTCCAGTGCCGGCACCTCCAGTAATGAATATGTGAAAAGGTTCAACCAATTTCCATTCACTCTATCTAAGCACCACTGGCGTTTTTGTAAAAGACACTTTTTTGCTTCTCATTCAAAGATCTCATAAGGGAATGTCTATCTTCTTTGAAACTTTTGCAGATCGAAATTCTATGCTGTAGAGATCTTTTTTTGGCTCAGGATTGAGATCAGGAATAGCAGAGATCTTCGTCACAATCTTCCACATCTACATGTTGTCTGGGATGTTCAAGTCGTTCTACTTCATTTTCTGGACATAAGAGGCCCCATGCATCTTCCTGTATACCAAACTGTTCTATATACGTGTTTGCTTGATCAATTGAATCTGCATTTATTTCAAATTTGTGTCGGTTGGTACAAACTATGGAACTGACTTTTTCCAAGTTGCATCCACATATTTCACAGAACCTGTCTCATAGAACTCTTGATATGTCTCAAATCCTGGAGGCTTTAATTGCTCATCTGAATAATGTGGCAGAAAAAGTTGCAATATGCTCATATAGTAACTTTCAGGTGATATCGTTGGCGAGAATCGAGGATATCTTACAACTGCACCTTGAGTACGTGTACGTTTCTGAATATATCCCAAATTGTTGGACAACTTGAATATTTTTTACTTCTGTGCCTTCATTTGAGAAGTAGTTAGAATTCTATAGTCATAACAAAACGTTGCAAGGCACATATTTGAATTCTGGGTTTGTAGGTCGGGCTTTATATCTGTCTAGTTTGCTAGGCATCCAGATATTCTGATTATCATCATCATCATCTGGTCCTGGTTTTATAATGCTTAAAGGTAAACTCATTCTAATAGGATCAGGTCCAACAGGAATAAATTCCACTTTCTAGAACATTCTTCATCTGAGACTGCAAACACGATAGACACTCTCTTGAGCAGATACTTCACGATTTTGCATGTTACACTTGTCCAAGTTTTTTCATGCTTCTTCTTCGCTTGGCATCTTTATTTCCTTCATTCATTCATTTCACTTAATGTATGACTCAGAAGCATTCCCATTTTCTCGTTCAGCTTTAGACATATATGAAACAATGTAAGCTACGCATGCATATGCAATTTGTTACATACTGCAATCCATTTGCATTCCAGCTCGAGTAACTCGGGATTAAACTGATTTATCCAAACATCTTGTGGCTCTCTTTTGATGACTATACTCTCCTGTGAGGCAATTTCATTATGTGCATTCTCGAACTGATCCTGTGTTATGCCAAGTTTTTCAAAGAGATGCCTTGCACTATTGTACTCAGTCCCATCAGATAATGCATCTTTAACAGAATTCAACAATTCCTTTGCATTGCTTTTAGTTTTTCAGAAGATTCAAACATGGCTCTCAGCTTGGTCTTCACAGTTGCCTTTGCACACTTCGGGTTTTTTTCTCTTCGACAGGTTCACAATGAATGTTTTCTCAGAGGGTGGTCTTGGGAAATTAAATCTACATTTTGTTCCTTTCTTTCTGCAAGTTTTAGAATGCTTCTTACTATGTTGTTGTAGCAGAGATTATCTCGTATAGTTCTGGATCTTCTTCTTCTTCAGGTTTCCGGCATGAAATGTACTTATCTATAATTCTAACGACTTCATTATCATCATCAATTCCTAATTTTGGAGCGTGCTCAACCCACCACAAAGAATGGACATGGAGACTACCGCGGGATTGAACTTCCATACGATATACATGATCAATTATCTTTCCTATTGGTGCAGCGGGAGACAATATACTTATTCACAAAAGTATGAATCTTTTATCAAACATCTTGCTACTGTCACTGGATTTGATTTATAAGATTACATTTTTCGTTCCAATCTAATTCACTTGATTTCCTGGTGTCTCCCTTTTGTATCAACATGGACTGATTATTTCTGGCCATCTCATGTCAGCACAAGAAAACGATGCAAAAAATGTAGGTTGACCCAATTGCCTAACCATTGCCAAGATATCTTTCTGTGTCTTTTGCCAGTAAGGAGGTGTTCCACGAATTTGTTTAAAGAAATTTATAAGCCTTTGTCTGATTTAGTATGCTCTGAACTTTCTCAGCATTTTTCAAATCTGAAAGCAGTTATTGAAGAAGAATCATTTTTTTGTTTCGACTTTGTCTTAATGCAATAGAACTTGTGATAGAACTTGCTGAATTTCATAAATATACTGTGCATAAAAGATGTAATCTGTATTTTGAGCAAATCGGTTATTGACTGACATGCATCAGTCGGTTTCTGCAAATAACGTCCTAAGGTTATCTTTTCATTTCTGCTATCATGAAATGTTGGTTGAACCCTGAGGAAATAACACTGGAAAACATTTAGCCTCATTACTTTCGTCTTGCAGAATTGATACAGGGCTTTTTCCTTCACAAGGAGCACAACATATGATGTCATCAAAATATTGATCCAAATTTCTTGTCCGATATCAGCTGGCTGTAAACATGATCTAAGTGAATTCCCTGTAGTCGCGCTTCATCATCTTCCATATCATTGGCATCTAATTTGTTACTGGGTGGGTCCTTGTTCTCTTGCATGCTTTCATTAACATTTTGTCTTTAGACAAAATACTATCCAAACCTTCAAACACTTCCTTCCAATATCTTGATAAACGAGCTTTACCAGAGATTTCAAATACTTCTTCTCTTCATCATCTTTTTCATTCCGTTCCAGTGATTTTCCCATTCATCATTCACAGTAACGTTAAATAATACTTATTATTAGTTTTCAAATAGTGTAGAGCATTAGCAATTTAGATTTATCTACAAATTTGTACTCATAATGACCTTTGTATGATAATTTTCTTTTCAGCTTTAACACGGATTAATTGATCTTCTGTCTAGTGGTCTAGGCAATGTCTGTACAGTATCAAAAGTGTTTGAAGGAACACACACAACAGGGCCATGAACTCCATTTTGACCACCTCTAGGCAAGGCCATTAACTTCATGAAAGGGATATGCAGTGGCAATCAATGCTGTTTCCAAAGTGTTTAAATTGGCAAGTTCATCTGGAACTTCATGTAATTGTAAATTATTCATGTTTGCTTCTGCAGGTACCTTTCCAGATAGCAACTTTTGTGACAAGTATAGCATATCCACAGTGATGATCTAGCTGACTGGCGTATCTGACAGTCTGAGCTGCATTCTGAAGTGCAAACATGCAAATATTTTTCACTTATACATGTCTGAAGTTTATATTTGCTTTTGTACATCTTAGCACTTGGTTCTCAAAAAGAAGTTTGAAACACACAGAGCAAACAAATTCTGGACCATGAGATATAATCTTTCTGAACTCCTGTAGTACATTATCAAACTTCGACATTCTTAATTTCTTAACAACAGCCCTTCTCAGATTCTGTTCCTTTACTTTTTGTCTATATTTTTCAATTCTTTTATATTTCACTTTTAAACTCATCAGTTTCTTTGCCTTACATTTTGCCTGTTATATCTACTTCTAGACAGGATTTTCATAACTAGTTTGTGTTTCTGTCTCCATTGCTCATTGTTCTTGTACCTGATTTCTTACAGCAGCTTTTTTTATTTCTTTAAAATGCTCATCCTTGCGGTACCGATCTCGTATACCAACTTTATGCTTTTGCCTGAAATTTTCATTGTTCTGATATCTACATGCAAGTCTAACATAGGCTTTATGCTTTTGTCTGAAATTTTCATCTTTCTTATATTTAAGTCCAACATAGGCCTTTATGCTTTGTCTGAAATTTCATTGTTCTGATATCTACATTGCAAGTCTAACATAGGCTTTATGCTTTTGTCTGAAATTTTCATTGTTCTGATATCTACATGCAAGTCTAACATAGGCTTTATGCTTTTGTCTGAAATTTTCATCTTTCTTATATTTAAGTCCAACATAGGCTTTATGCTTTTGTCTGAAATTTCATTGTTCTGATATTCTACATACAAGTCTAACATAGGCTTTATGCTTTCGCCTGAAAGTTCCATCTTTCTCATATTTAAGTCTAATCTTTGCTTTATGCTCTTGCTTGAAATTGTCATCCTTCTGGTATCGATTCCTCAAGGCATTTTTTTTGCTGTTCTTGTAACATTCATCAGCCCAATATTTTTGTCTCATTGAACTAATAGTTTTGTTCTAAAATGTGAATCTGAACGGTATTTGTTTATCATGGTAGTAATCTGCTTTTTCCTATAACTTAAATCTTGTCTGTACTTTTGCTTCTGTCTTTCTTTCTCTTTTTGTTTTACTTCACTTTTCCAATAAAGATCACAATGATACTTAAACTTCTTTTTACTTGCTTTTTTCATTTTACGTGCCTTTGCATTGGAAATATGATTTTCTTCCTTGTTGTTGGCATCTTCTACCTTTGCCTGATCTCGTTTCTGTTTCATTCGCTCTTTATTGTATTTTCTAGTTCTGTCATAACACTTCCTTCGCCGTTTTTTACTTGAACTGTCAGCATTAGAAACATTTTTACATTCAACAACTTTCCCTTCTTTCATATTTTTTCTTCCATTTCCAATTGTCTTCATTTCATACATGTCACTTTCACAGGTACAATTCAAAGTCACAGATGACTGAACTGACAAAATGACATCGTAATGCATTTGTTCTGTGTTCCTGAGATAAATGCCCTTTTCAGTTGTTTCCTTTCTAATATGAACATGTTGGCCACAGAATATGCTCCATCTCAAATGCGCATCATCATATACATA
The DNA here is from genome assembly GCA_029962745.1 of Echinometra lucunter. NCBI lineage: Eukaryota > Metazoa > Echinodermata > Echinoidea > Camarodonta > Echinometridae > Echinometra > Echinometra lucunter. The sequence continues at coordinate 19,354 of JAPZVO010000966.1, read as the reverse complement.
GATATCAGTTTCAATCAAATTTGCTAAAACCAGGATTTCCATTTCAGTAGCCCAAGTACCACTTTCCTGTACACTATTCCTTGAAACATAATCTGAAATACTGCTATAATCAGTTCTCAAAAAACTTACAAATCTGTCTTGATTGTGTAGAAGATGTAAGACAATAGCTTCTCTCAACGAGCGATGGTTTCTTTCATTCCTGTTATGGCAAATGACACAGCACGATAAAAACAATTTCCATCAGCTTCAATACGTTTAATGTCTTTTGGTAGTCCAATAGGCACACATTCTTCAACTACAGGACTGCAAATAGGAGAGGTACATGTATGTGCTATGTTTAGTCTTTGGCAACATTCTTTCTTCCTCATTTCATCCAGAGGCTTAAAAAACAATGTTGAATGATTTTCTCCAATTATCATTATTTCCTCATTACTATCATCAGCAAATTTGTTTTCATCATTTCTTAAGGTATCATTCTCTTTCCTTTTTGGCAATTTAATTTTTGGAATTTCCTTGCTACAGTCAGCATCTACTTTTGCATCACTTTCAAGATTACTCAACTTTCGTTTTCTGCTTGAGATTGACTTCATCTTCTCAAGTCCATCTGTTATATTCAATCCATCAGAGTCATTTCCATACCTAGTACAATCTTCAAAACTTCCTTTTTGTTCATGTACATATTCTATTTTGATAGAGTGATTTCCTTTAAGACAAGTATTACTGAGCTCTGGCTCTTTCAATTTTGTTAAGCTAACTGAAACACTCTTCAATTTCAATTTCTGACCATTATAACATACATTATACATGATTCCTTTATTTGCCTTTTCAGGAGAGTTTAATAAATGTTGACCATCAATCAATTTGTAAGGAATATTCTTATCTGATCTAAGATCATCCAAGATTTCATAATGTGCGAAGATCCAGAATTTCCAGAATGACTTTCACTATTTGATGATAGCATTTGATTGAAGGAAATGTTCTGTAACTCTGGATAGGGTTTTAAAGTTTCATTCTTACCAGATAGTGCTTTTGCACATACACTAGTTACTTCATATTCAATGTACAGGGGGCATCCCATTGTTTTTGCTAGCCACATGCAATGCTTATACACACCTTGCCAGCTTGGAGTACTAAGCAGAACACTGTATCCACTGTCGATCAGTAAGCCTCGACTGCTTCTGGAATGTGAATCAAATATAAAGAAACCATCTTGACCAGACAAAACAATCAAAGTACTTCCACCAAATGTCACAAAACAGGCATCACTATCACTACAGAGTTCTCGTTCAAGTCCTTGCTTTAATGGCATTGAAAGAGATTGGGCCAATATCAATTGATCTCCATCTAACAATCCAGTAACTGGTTGATAATGTTCTATCTCAAACAATTCATCATATGATTCCAAACATTGAAACAGATCAGAGATCAGTAAGTATTCATGGTCAAGTGATTTGAATCGTCGTATATAACGATATAATTCATCACCGTTAATCAAAATCCTGTCCAAATCTTTACTGTTCCAATCATTAGCATTTTTTACTTTGCTATACAACAGAGCAGATAATGAATTAGCGACACACTGCTTTCCTGCTGAATAACCAAATCTTCTGTCACCTTGATTGAATGTTCCTTGTGCAATCTGTTTTATTTGCGTATTGACTGGTGTACATTTTTGTTTAGGATCACTTTGGAGAGTTTCATCCTTGGTGTTACGTTCATGGTGAACAAGTGATTCAGGCTCATGTTCATTCCTAAACTTTGGGTCAATCTGGTCTCGAAATGTTTCATGAGACTTATCCACTGCTTCATCAATTTCTTCCTTGAATTGCCATTTGGATCTACACTTCTTAGGCACATGCTTTGCTGTAACATCGGCATGATATAATGGACATAGCAATGTTCTCTTTCGCATTTTATCTTCTTTAGTTGTTCTTGTATGTTCTAATGAATTCAAATTGACAGAAGCTATAGATTCAACAACATTAAAATGGATATTTCCTGTGTATTGTATATAAATTCCCTTATCAGATGTTACAACATTTATTCTTCCAGGTTTCTTTGCAGAGAACAACTGCCAACATGGTACCTGGTCATTGTATGAATAAATATCAGTATCGATTAAATTTGCTAGAGCACTGATTTCAGTGTCTGTAACCCACGTTCCATCTTCCATTATTCTCCGTTTCAAAACATATTCTTTAACTGTTCTGAATTCTTGTCTTAATGTATTACTGAACATGTCCTCGGTTTGCAACAAGTGATTAGCAGTGACATTTCTGAGAATTGTATGATTGCGCTCACTTCCAGAAATTGCATATGAAATTGCACGAAAGAAACAATTGCCATCACCAATAATTTGTCTAATATGAAAAGGAACTCCAATAAAGCTACCTCTATCTAACCTTGAATCACAGCTTCTGTCTACATATCTGATATTCAGTTTTGAACAAATGTTCTGTTTGTCATTTTTCTGGAGAGGTAAATATTTGAATTTTTTATCTGGTCTGTCACATATCCCAAGATTTGCTACAAATTCAACTTCTTTTTCTATTTCATCAGTACATGTGTACAAATTAGCATCTTTTGCCTTTCCAATGCCTTCATCTGCGATATCTAAATCTAAAGGAGATTCTAAAGAATTTCTTGAATGACCATGACCATTAACTGATTTATCAGTATCACTATCTGCATGATGTTGTCCTAAATCATAGGTTCTATTCTTTAACTCTGCATTCAATATTTTCCTCTCTGGAACAGCTTCGACATGATGACATGTAAGATCATTTCCATGATTTGTACTGACAGACTGACTTAGATTTTCATTTTGAGGCAAACTTCTGGGTACTAAATCATATTCAGGACTTGTCTTGGCATCAGATTCTATACAATTTCTTGCACATGGATGTTTCATTGGTATATAAATATCACTGGCACTATCATCATCTATTACAATTTCACAATCTTCATCAAAGTCCAGTTTTGTAATCTTTGAATCAGCCTGCATGACATCTGAACTTTTATCATCTTTCATGTTACAAATATGCTGGTCTGAGTTTTCATCATTTGTACTTGTATTTGTATCTAGGCCTTGATCACTTGAATTCATAGATTTCTTTGATATCAGCTTCTCATTCTTTACTACTACTTCTATTCCTTCATCTTTGTCAAATCTCATCTTTGAGTTATCAGTATACTTTGAGTTATTTGAAACAGGTCCTTCTTCACAAGAATTGATAAATTCCTTTTTATTCAACTTCTCATGGTTAACTGCTGATTTCTTTTTTTCATCTCTGTCACAAGTAATCTTCATATCAGATTTATTACCATCAGTACCTTTGTTCCTTCCAGTAAACTGACCTTTCTTGTTCCTTCCTTTATTTTTTTTCTTGCCACCAGCATGAACTCTGTACTTTCGCAAATCCTTCATCTGTTCAAAAAGATTACAAGTAGATGCATGAATATCAACACATGAATGGCTTCTTGACTGAGTTGGCAAATTACTTGCTATGTCAGCCCAGGATCGTGTTTGCGCCGTTTCAATTTTTACACATGTCTCATTGTACAACTTCATTGAATATGGGGACTGCACACTGTATGCATATATACCTAAAAGAGTTTCTGTGTAAGACTGCAGACTGACATCTTCTTTTTTCTCATATTTCACATTGTTGTTTTCCTTCTCTTCAACTTTCTCTCGGTCTCCGTTTTTTCTGCTATGGCTTTCATACAATGTCTTCATTGCTTTGCCGATGTAAGTCACACCTGGTTCCAAGACTACACCATTCACAGATTTTCTTGTGTTTTTCCTGTCTATTTGATTATCATCTTTTGATTTAGAATACAATTTTCTCTCTTTAATTTTCTGCATCCACTTTGTCCTTCTTGATTTTACAGTAACCCAATCTTCAGTTTCAAATTCTTCATTCTTCATTTGTTCATAATCTGAATGAGATGGATCGTCTCTGTCTACAGGATCACTTTTACATTTGTCACAGTCATTCATTTTCATGTCATCACTACATTGTTTTTGAGGCAACATACTGGGTTTCTTCCCCCTCTTTGCATACCTCTTCTTTGATCTGGTACACTTTCTTCCATCCTTTTTGTTGGTTGAATACCTTGGCATGTCACTGATATATTCTCCATTGCCTTGTTCCTCAAGAAGCTCATATCTATTGAAATGAAAAGGGATGCATACTTTATCAAACATGCGATGTGCTATGTTGTTATTCCCACACAGTGAACAAATCCATACCAATCTAATATCACTCAGTTTGTTCTCACAGAAGGATCCCATACATGTGACATGATAATGGTTTCCACAGAATTCACAAGTTGCATTACTTTCATTCTCTTCGATCTCATTGCTGCATACACAACATTCATCCAGTATTGAATTCATCACCAACGTACTAGATAGTATATCTAGGATTTCATTCAGTACTTCCTTAAATTCAGCTGTATCCATTGCTGAGAATACCAATAGCAAACACACAAATTGCCAAAATTTTACAATCTATTTCTTCCCAGAATATACTTCTTTAGATTCTTTAGCTTACTACCGTTCCAAATATCCTTCTTTCCCTTCTACAAAGCACTTCTGTTTGATTCTGTTCTTATCTCTTGCCCTAAATGCTTGTTCTTTTGAAACTTCTATAAAATTCACCTTACACACTCGATATTCAATCTTTACTTCTCTTTATCCTGCTTTAAACTACCGTATGTTCTCTCTATCAATTCAGTTTAGACTTTAAACTCAATCTCTTGATCTCTTGATAACTTGCTTCAAAATCTTTTATCACTTCAACGTCACACTATGTAATCAATCCGCTTCCTTTTCCTCCGCAAACTCAATCGGTCAACAATATGCAATAACTTAAACAAAATCAGATATTACTCTGCCAAGAACAGATCTGCTTTTTAATCAACTCTCTTTTTTCCTCAGGCTCTCTCCAATCAATGAAGCTTAATTGTTTAGCAACATTAAATAAGACTAGATGATGAATCACTTTAACTTGATAATCGTATCTTATTTTATAACTTGCTTTAGTCTTCTATCAATTCAGCTTGCACACTTGATATTTAATCTTTCTCTTTATCCTGTTATAAACTATTTTCTATCAATAAAGTTTACACTTTATGCTCAATCTATCATTGATTTCTTGATAACTTGCTTCAAAATCTGTTATCACTTCAGCTCCACACTTTATAATTAATCCTCTTTCTTTTCCTCTCTGCAATCAATCAGGTTGACTTGGATGTCAAAAATGCTGCTAGTATATATCTGATCTGAGCCAAATTTTCTTTCTTTCTGTAATCAAGCTCACATATATTTTCAGAAATCTGTCCTAACAAAAGTTTCTTCTCTGTATAATTTGACCCAAATTTCTGTCTAAAGCTGGCAGAAATCAAGCTTATTTCTATTTGTAGGACTCTGTGTATTCTGAAAATTTTGTTATTATTCCTTCAACAATCAGTCAAGCTTATTCTTATTTCTAGAACTCTGTATATTCATGCAAAATTTTTTATCAGTCTTTTATAATCAAACTCACCCGTGTCTTTAAAATTCTGGATATACCAATTTTTCTCTCTTTTTTAAAGCACTAAAGCTGACTTGTTTTCCGAGCAATTTCTTTATACTGACCCAAATTTCCTTCTCACTATCTCTATAATCAAACAAGCACACCTGTATTTGCTTATCACTCTTTTTACAATCCAACTCACTTGTGTCTAGAAGTCTGTATGTCTGAAGTACAACTTCTTTCGAACTCTCTGTGCAATCACTCAAGCTTACTTGTATAATTTCCAAACCTTTATATATCTTGACTCAATTCTGTTAGTCTCTCCGTATTCAACCAAGCTTACCTATATTTCTAGAACTCTGTATATTATGACCCAAACTTACTTTCTTTGCAATCAAGGAAGTTCACTGTTAATCCTCAAACTTTTTTTATATCCTGTCCAAATTTCTTCCTCGCTTTGTTCATTCAGTATGCTTTGTTCATTCAATATGCTTTCTTCATTCAGTATGCTTTCTTCGTTCAATATGCTTTGTTCATTCAATATGCTTTGTTCATTCAGTATGCTTTCTTCATTCAATATGCTTTGTTCATTCAGTATGCTTTGTTCATTCAATATGCTTTCTTCATTCAGTATGCTTTCTTCGTTCAATATGCTTTGTTCATTCAATATGCTTTGTTCGTTCAGTATGCTTTCTTCATTCAGTATGCTTTCTTCATTCAGTATGCTGTGTTCACAATGCCAAATAGAGTGCAATATAGCCGACTAGAGTGCAAAAATTGTCAACTGTGTTCTTTCAGTATGCTTTGTTCTTTCTTATCCACCAATCCCTGCTGGGAAAGGTTTCTGTGGTTTACCAACAATCCCTGCTGGGAAAGCTGGTCGTTCAGTTTATCCTCCAATCCCTGCTGGGAAAGGTGGTTGTGCAGTTTATCCAACAATCCCTGCTGGGAAAGCTGGTTGTTCAGTTTATCCACCAATCCCTGCTGGGAAAGGTTTCTGCAGTTTACCAACAATCCCTGCTGGGAAAGCTGGTCGTTCAGTTTATCCACCAATCCCTGCTGGGAAAGGTTTCTGTGGTTTACCAACAATCCCTGCTGGGAAAGTTGGTCATTCAGTTTATCCACCAATCCCTGCTGGGAAAGGTTTCTGTGGTTTACCAACAATCCCTGCTGGGAAAGCTGGTCGTTCAGTTTATCCACCAATCCCTGCTGGGAAAGGTTTCTGCAGTTTACCAACAATCCCTGCTGGGAAAGCTGGTCGTTCAGTTTATCCACCAATCCCTGCTGGGAAAGGTTTCTGTGGTTTACCAACAATCCCTGCTGGGAAAGCTGGTCGTTCAGTTTATCCACCAATCCCTGCTGGGAAAGGTTTCTGTGGTTTACCAACAATCCCTGCTGGGAAAGCTGGTCGTTCAGTTTATCCACCAATCCCTGCTGGGAAAGGTTTCTGTGGTTTACCAACAATCCCTGCTGGGAAAGCTGGTCGTTCAGTTTATCCTCCAATCCCTGCTGGGAAAGGTGGTTGTGCAGTTTATCCAACAATCCCTGCTGGGAAAGCTGGTTGTTCAGTTTATCCACCGATCCCTGCTGGAAAAGGTGGTTGTGCAATTTATCCAACAATTCCTGCTGGAAATGTTGGTGTGCCAATGATTTCTGCTGAAATCAAGAGTCCCTTAGATTGGTATAGAGTCCTTTGGATTGGTACAGTTGAGATGGAAGAATCTTCTTCTGAGAGTATCATTCGTAGACAGAACTGTACAAGAAAAATAAGTGGGAAAGACTGGTTAACCTAGCACTTACAGGCCCTCTCCCACATTAACAAATAGAGCCAATCTTTGCCAGACTATGAATTCAACAATATGTAATGAGTAATGTAAATTGTGCATCCGTTTTTGACAAATTTCCAACATAGGTTGGAGTATACAAACAGTGGACAAAAAAAAAAAAAAAAAAATGTGCATCTATCGTGCAAATAGTTTAAACAGCAAATAGTTAACGTATGTACAAAAGCTATTGATCAGTACATTCCTGCACGTTCAACACTTTGGACTTGTTCAAAATTTTGTGGAACGTACTGATCAGGTGATCAATACCCTTTATACATTCAATATCAACAGCACACTTTGATCAATACCCTTTTTAAACCATATGCTGTTTGAATGTTTCACACGCCAGATGCACATCTCTTATTCGTCTGCATACTCCAACCCATGTGGACCTTTGCCAAAACAAATGCACAACATTAAATTGCTCATTACATGTGCATGTATATATTATTCAAATCATTGTTTGGCGTACCGGTACGTTGGTTCTATTCTATGGAGGGTGGGGGCTCATATATATTGCTGTACACATGCATGTCCAAGAAATATGTAATATTTCACCTCTTACAGCATTTATGTCAAACTTTCGGAGAACATTACAGAGAGTTTTAGGCCCAAGTTTACCTGTGACCTTCAAAGCATACAACGCCATGTTGAGGTACACAGCTAGCGAGCTAGCGTTATGTTGAGCGAGACAGACAGCAATACAGGCAAGGATATCGCCCAAACAAGCAGCATTGGACATGCTCACGAACAAAAAGACGTTTACTCTCAGCGAAGCCGCTCGAAACACATATTCTACTGCAGGAAAATAGCTGTTCTATCCACAACACTTCTGGATTTTGTACACAGTAAATTTGATCGCAAAGGCAGCACAATCATATGCGATATTAATAGCAATAAATATTTTTTAAAAAACCCTATGATCGGGGATATTTTTAGGATCAGGCAAGTTACACCAATACAATTTTTATTGTTTGCCTTATGTGCCACCAGTTACGTGATATGCCAATACACAAAGTACAATGCAGTGATTCATGCATGCATGTGTACTTCTTCTGTCTAGTCTGTGCAACCAACCCCTGTATATTTTTCAAACATTGGTTTACATTTCAAATATAGACATACTTTCTGTAGATATCATACTTTGAAACTTTCAGACTAGTATTTTTACACTACATCCCTTATGTTTATCCTATTTTCAAGTAACATTAAAAAAAAAATCACAACAATGTTAATCAATATCATTAATTGTTCTATAGTCATGCATGCTACATGTAAATAAAGATGACCAAGAGGAGTAAACAATAAAAGTTTTAGCACAATCTGTTCAAGAGTTATAAATTTTGAAAGTTTTAGTAAATCCCTATCTTGCGAACCTTGAGTTGGCAACTTTACCAGTATCTGTCATGTCATCATGGACAACTCTCCTTTTGCACATAATTTCACCCCCCCCTCCCCCCCCCCCCAAAAAAATATTTTTATTAATTTCATACTAAAAAGAATAATTCAATTTTTTTTGCTGCAAAATAAAGATATTAAATTCCATGTACAAAGTGAATGGAGAGTTGTCCATGATGACATCACAGATGCTGGCAAAGTTACCAGTTCAAGGATTGCAATAATGATTTACTGAAACTTTCAAAGTTCATAACTCTTAAATAGATTGTCTGATTTTTCTTCAAACTTCTACTGTTTACTCTTGTTCTTCTTTATTCACTGGAAGCACTATTATATCTGGGATACAATCTTCTTTAATAAATTGCTTGCTCTAAACTCACAGTAATTTTCATGCGAGGAGTCTTACAAATATTTTCAAGTCAGTCAAATGTCAGAAAATATGACAAGGTATAGCAATAGTCCTTTCCCATATCTACCTTCATTCCTAAATGCCCACTCAGTTCACCTATTTGCAAATAGCATGTAATTCTCCTTCCCTCCACTCTTTCTTGTTCTCTCTTTCTCTATCATACTCCTTCTCTCCTTTCTTTAAGTCCTTTTAACTCACTTTATTTCTTCTGTTCCCCTCTCTGTTTTTCTCTCAAAAGCTTGAGCTATTTTTACCTGTCACTTTCCTTTCTTAGTACAAATGTTAGCATACCTCACTCCTGCAAATTATTTTAAGGAGTTGTTTAGAACTCAACAATATCAGTTTTTACTACTCTTTCACCAGTTTCATATTCAGAAGAAGACATATAATACCATAGAACATTTTCACAAACAGTTTTGTATTAATTTGTCTTCTCTATACCGATAATTAATGTTCTTGTTTTTCTCTCTCTCCAACTCTTTCTTTCCCTGAATATCCTCCTCCCTTTCCTTTCCTTCTCCTCTTGTTTTCTCCATTTCTCTCACTGTCAGTTCCTCTTTCTCACCCCTCACTTGCCTTTTATTTCTCTTTTCAATGGTGGCTCAATTCATCAAAAAAAAATTTTATCATTGTCATATTATTTTCACTCTGTAACTTTTCATACTCTGTAACTATTCTAAATAATATCTTTATTTACAATTACCAATTTAGTCTCTAACTCAATTGTTTAGTTATATACATATGTACAGCCACTACATGTATCAAACTCACAATATTGCAGTTTCACAGCTCTCAGCACCTTTTATAATCAATGTTATCACACCAAATGATATCTCAGGCACATATTTTGACACTAAAGTGCTTTAAAAAATCACAAGAGAGTATTATACTAACCATCAGAAACCTGTTTCTAAATATGTCACGTGCTGTTTTTCTTTATTTTCCTACATATCCAGCTATTTTATGTCACATTCACCACCAGTCACTCATATTCATGTCTCACACAGATCCATACAAATATTTTGATCCTAAGCTGAAATTATCACTTTGAAGGCATGGTATGGAAGTGTTCTTTTGCTTTTCTGCAAGTGAAATGTCCACCAGGCATCATCTGCAATCTACATTGCATCCCCCAAAAAAACTTTACACTTTTGAAGTGGCTGCCAAATGAAAAATACATGATTCTGGGAGAAAAGGTTTATATGTACGGATAGCTCATGGACTCAACTTTCATATGAAACCAAAAAGGCCAAAAATAATTCATGCTTGGGTGAGCACTGCTCACTTTTGTACAGGGTATGGAAATTAGGTTGCACAGGAATTGCACCTTTCAATTTTTGAGAGATGAGTACTTTGGAAGTTACAGAATTGAGGGTGATATGATGAATTCATGATCAGTTGCAATCAGTTTAGGTCTGCTGAGTGAATTTTTTGGTTTATTAAATCAAAATTTTATGCATGAATGAACAGGAATTCCATTCATTATTGTAGCATATCCCTGGTAGACTCAATGGTGTGTTCATGGGAGTCAGGATTGGGTGGTGGTACATGTTGTAGGGGAGGTGAGATAGGGTAAGACTTTGTTGGGTAGATGGGATAAGGGTCAAGAGGATAGTATGTCAAGATATGCACAAGCACACCCAGGAAGAGAGAGAGAGAGAGAGAGAGAGGGGGGGGGGGGCATGCATGTCCTCTTAACCCTTATCCCATCTACCCAACAAAATCCTACCTTACATCTCACCTCCCCTGCACCATGTACCATCACCCAATCCTGACTCCCATGAACACACCACTGAGTCTACCAGGGAAAGGTACAATGCTACAATAGTGAATGCAATTCCCGTTCACTCATGCACAAAATTTTGACTTAATAAACCATAAGATTCACTCAGCAAACCTAGAATGACTGCAACTGATCATGATTTTATCATATCACTCTCAATTTTGTAACCTCCAAAAGACTTACCTCTCAAAAATTCAAAGGCGCAATTCCTACGCAACCTAATTTCCATACCCTTTACAAAAGTGAGCAGTGCTCACCCAAGCGGGAATTATTTTCAGCCTTTTTGGTCTCATGTGAAAGTTGAGTCCATGATCTATTCATGAATATAAACCTTTTCCGCCAGAATCATATATTTTTTATTTGGCAGCCATTTCAAAAGTGTTAAGTATTTTTTTGGATGCACTGTACTACAAATAATATACGGTAAGGGATGCTTGCCAATAAATTGAAATTAAATGAGAGTAAAACAAAGTTTTTTATGTATATTTACTACAGCAAAATGTTGCTTTGGGTATATTAAGGTGCTACAGACATAATTTCATTAGATTATAACAATTGTAATATTGTATTGGCCCAAGGGCAGGAAAAGGGGTTTTCTTTTGGGTGTTTTACACCAGCGAAGAGGGGGTTTGAAATGCTTGAGGGGAGGATGCAGTAAAGAAAGAACAGTAAGAAAGCAAGAAAGAATTGGTGATTTCAAGTTTGCTATGCGATGTAGGTGTCGGTGTTAAGAGCATGGAAAGGCTCCTGAACTAAGCTCCAACACCGACAGTTTAGAGGGACGATACCGATCACCTTATCATACATGTAGCTCAACACAGCATGACGTCATATATTATAGCGAAAAATCTCAAGGATGAAATCAATTTCCCTCAGAATTTGTAATAAATCTAGATCTTATTCCATTCAAATTGCATAACCATTTGCAGAATCTAACAGGAAAAATATTATTCTTCCATGAAAAATATATAGTTTTGATTATACAAAGTTGTTTTGACTGCAAAATGGGTTTAACCACCAACATGTGACGAGTGGACATACCGAAGAGTGCTGCTACCATGGTTCTCATCAAGACTTTTACACATGGCGGGGCCACCATGTGCAAATTTCAAAAATACTTTTGCCACCATGTGGAAATTTAGAAGGGGAAATGCCACCATGTGTAAACTTAAGCATGGAAGAGTATAATGGCACTTTTTGTATGCATAAAAATGTACCCAACCAAAACAAAGTTATGCATTCCAGTTTTCTGTAATCTGTACCATGCATAAATTTTTCCTGAATGCCAAATAATGTGTTTGCACCATGTGTAAAGAAAATGCTGGTGAGAAGCCCAGCTGCTACTGTAGACAAGCAGCAATAATATGTATGATTACAACATCAACACCGTACTTCAAATCATGAATTTCACGAACCCTAGGGTCTGGTGTTGGTGAATGGGGAAATTGCATGTAAATCATCAACATGAACCGTGATGCTCGGTTCACCAGACAAGATTCAATAGCATCGGACAACACAGACTACCGAAAATACGTCAGATTTTGTGAGATGAATACCAGCCTCATTTCAAGTTCAGTGTTAAGACTGGTGTTGGTGTTCTCACAACACCATCAGTGCCTCCAACACCAAACTTGAAATCACCCAATGTGTTTAACATAACAAAGCAATATTTTAGACATGACAAATGGTCAATTAAAGTATAGAACTTTTGGGTAGAGATAAACATACCCAAACTTTGGGAGAATACTGACCGTTTTTTTTTTTTTTTATTATATAAAATATCTCTTCATCCCATTAAAACACATTCTCTCTCATTATCCTACTTTTTCTTCTTCTGTAGAATCCCCCTTCAAACATTTTCAAACATCTAAACTTTCAATGTATATTTACTACTACATGTAACACCAAAATGTTCCTTTGGGTATAATTAGAGTACTAGTACAAGAGACATAATTCCTCCAGATATAACAATAATGTTCTATCATTGTTTCCACTCAGAAAGCAGGAAAGCAGGTTGTCTTTTGGGGTCCTGTAAAGCGACTAATGACTTGGAGGGGGGGGGTCTAACATTTTAATGTTCTTTTTTTCTTTAGAAAGCATAATATTAACGATACAGAAGAGGTATCATCTTGGTCGAGAGCTCTGGTTGTAAACAGATCTGATCTCACATGATATTAGATTTAATCAGGGCACAGCTAAGGGAGGCACTATGGGGCCATCCCCCCCCCCCCCATTGATCAGCGAGCAAAATAAAAAAAATTAGCATATGCCTCATCTCATGTAAGTTACACCTAATACTGAAATTTAGTGTGCAGGATATGCCATTTTCATGCACGAATTTTAAAAAATCCCCCTACCCTCCCGTTCTCGACTGCCTCCTCCCCCCCCCCCCCCCCACTGAAAATTCCTGCCATGTCATATCTGATCCAGTTTACCAGCTTATGATTACTGATACTTGAATATAATGTTGCTGTCCTAATTCTCCCTTTTTCACTTTTTTCATGCCATCAAGAATTCTGAAGAGTCAATCAAATGCAGAAATAAGTCTAATAATTTAAGATAGTCCTTTGTGTCTGAGAGATGATTCTTCCTCCAAGATATCGTTTCTCCCTAGCTAGTATATTTGTTCCTGTCTTTCGTTCTCTGCTTTTTCTTTCTTTCTCAGTCACCCTCTAGGTCACCACCCACATACACTTCTTGTCTCTTTTTTTAAGTCCCAGGAAACCCTGATTATATCTAACATCATATGGAATGGTCAGTTCTTCCAAGGAGTTACCAGCAGCCCCTTACTTATTCTGAATATTACTTATAAAATTTTTAATTTGCTATATGTACCAGTGAATTGTCAAGAATAAAACGCTATGATGAAAGCAGACATCAACAACGTCTCACTGCTTCTTCATTTGGCTTATTAGTTGCATTATAATTAGATAATTGAAGGACACAAATTTATGCATAAATACATTAACATATATGAATAGATAATACAAGTTGACGTCTACCTAATGCAAATGCTCAGCGCTGTACTGTGTTTGCGTTTCTTTTGCGTGGAAATCATATGCGGCCTTGGCGAGCATCTTCCAAAATGAATTATTCATGGGGGCTTCGGGAAGCGTTCAAATCATGTTCAAATGTCCCTGGACAAAATAGCGGGAGATTACGGGGTCTGATTTACTCCCCAGGCCCCACATTCTCTTTCTAAGTTACACATGCACACATGTGCAAAACACAAAACGCAGGCTACCGAGTACTGGTACTACTAGTATGATGAGGGCCCCTTTGTCTGCGCACCTAATATTTCACTTAAAATTGACAAACTTTCCTGTTTGTATTCCTCTAATAACTGACCTCATTTTAATCATGATATCCTGAATCATGAAAATCTCATCAAAATCTAAATAAGAACAATGTAATTTTTGCAAGAAAAGGTGATGGCATAAAATTGACACTCATTCACTTTACACAGAGTTCAGGATTTTTTGCATGAAAGTGGCATTTTCAAGGAATGTGAGTAAAAAAATACATAAAATAGATGCCTTTTGCCCATTTTTTCTTCATTTTTTCAGTGATACATATCGTCAAAATTGATTTAACTCATTCATGACAGGAATTATTTAAAGCCTAATTTGATCAGCTTTTATTCTTCAAATTGGCAACACCAACATTCTTATTTTATTGCTACATTTTTCTTATAAAGTGTCATGTATCTGAAATGAATATAAATTGACAGAAATTATGATTAGAATTCAAAAAGTTGCCAATTTGCAGTGGAAAACAGTGATTTTAAACTTTCTATCACATTGCCAATTTAAGGATTTTAATGCTTATTTTTCCTTTAAAAAATTTTCAGCATCAAACAATGAATATTGAAGCAACCAAAATCGGCAGTTTGTGTAGAATTTTTTGCTCTTTCTGCTCATGTATTTGGTATGATTTTTCATGCTTTGCATCAAGACTAGAGATATTAGGCCAGACCACAAAATGTGGACCTCTGTCACAAATAGGTTAAAGTTGATCGTGTTCGTTGCGTCTTTTGTGATGTTAGAATCGTGCAGTTACCGAGTTAGGCATATGCGCAGACAAGAGAGGCCCTGAAGTATGTTCGACAACAGGTCATGTGCAAAGTGAATTTTGCATCCCAGGTCTTGAACTTTGCATCCCAAGTCGTGAAATTCACGACCCCTGATGCGAAATTCATGACCCGTGGTGTAAACTTTGGGCAAACCCGCAGAATAGGGAAGCAGAACGTGCGAGCATGCCATTTGTACTGTGCAGAGATCGGCAGCAACAGCCGAAAGTCACGGTATGTGACAAGTCCATGATCAAGTTCAAAATGACTTTAAAATATGCTTTAATCAAGTAATTATGTTCTATAATATATTACATTGTCCTCTCAGCTTTCAAATGTGTGATTATGTGGTGAAAATCATTTTGATTTTTGCCAGAAATATTCTCGAACTCACACATGTTTCAATTTCATCCATGAATCTTGTGCAGATCATCCCCCTCGCTGCCGACTCTGCCGCTGCCACTGTCTGCATTTGTTTGCACACAACTGAATATGTGCGCACGTTGCAGTCCGCTTTTCCCCGGGTTTGCCAAACTTTGCATCTCAAGTCATGAAATTCACGACCCGTGGTGCGAAATTCAGGACTGGGATGCAAAGTTCACGCCACAGGTCATGAATTTTGCATCATGGGTCGTGAATTTCACGACTTGGGATGCAAAGTTCAGGACCTGGGATGCGAAATTTACGTCACACATGACCTGTTGTCAAGCGTACTTCAGCGCCACCATACAAGAGGCATCAGACCATGCTAACGTAACTAACTTAAGGCTTAACTGTCATGACTGTGTTCGGCCTAGATCTAGATCTAGGCTAACAATTAAACCACCACATATAAAGCCGCATTAAGACACAAGAAAGGCCATATGAATTATTCTAAGCCATTTCTACATATACTTCATTCACACCATTATCAAATATTGATAGTCCTTTTTTCATACTTGGACTTTTAATGAAAAAAAATATTATTAAAAACAAATAGCTCACGAAAGACCTCCCTTACCGAACTTCACAGCTGCGTTTCTAAGGGACTATGGTGTCTTCAACAGAAGAATTCAAAAAGAAAAAGTAAAATCTGCACCATCTTTGTTCAATCATGGCATTGATTTCTATCATTCATTTATCGATTTAGTTATTTATCCATATTATTCTATATCTTAAGTCTTTTCACTCAAGATAGCTTTCTTAAACAGTCAAACAAACATTCTTTTCTGTGATAACACTCCAACAATATAGGTACAAAAAACAACAAAATTACCATTGCAAGCTCGTCTAAATATCATGTCTTGTAAAGTAGAACAAATGTAAACAATCCGTGTGTTTACATGCTTTTATCTAATCACCTTTAACAATGCATTATAATTTTTACAATTTGATAACTTGAACACCATTCAATTTATCATTTGACACAAAATAGCATCTCAACAAAATTGCAATGATCAATATTTTTTATTTATGAAATTTATATACTTTTTATTTATCAAGACTATAAGAAAGAAAAATGTCTAAATTCAAAGTATTTCTTGCATCAAATCTTATAATCACTGCGAAGTTTCATGTTGTTTTCCCCATAGGACTGTACTTTCTCCTTCTCAACTGTTATTTTCACTATACTAACTCCATGCATGTTACCTTTTTTTCCAATACTTGGTAGGCTTTTAGCTTCAAAATATTCCCAAAACCTCTTAAGAACTATTAAAACATTTTTTTTTTCCTTCTTGATCTAGTTACAATTGTTACCCCAACACATATATTCACATATACAAACAACACTGTCACCATCTTTTATCAATACAATAACCTATCAGAGGCTATGGAACCAGTGGGCTGGGGGGGGGGGGGGGGGAGAGAAAGCTACAGCCCTCCTACTATTTTGCATAGGCACGTCAAGTTGGCCTATGTATAATAACACAGAAATGATTTTCCTAGTTTGTACATGCAACCGCCTCCCCGCCACTTTCAAAAACGCTCCGCAGCTTTTGCATATCAACCTTTCATAGTGTTCTTTATAAAATGTGAATTTTTAGAACCTTTACCTATTGTGTTGTTTGGAAATTAAAAAAGAAGATATATCAAGATGTATTTGAGTAATACTTGCCCAATTTTAACTGACATTCAATGGAAATAACTAGTTTTTTTCTAAATATTTATTTAGCATTTCAGTCAAAATAAAATCTATTTTAGTAATGTATTTACATGTACATACTTGATAAAAACACACACAAAAATTTTTTTCACAGACACATAATTTTTCTTAATCTACTCAATACTTTCCAATTTTGAAAATTATTTCTTTTATCGTCCATATTATAAACACATATACTTTTACGTCAAGTTCTGCTACTGTTTATTGATAAATTTCACATGCTTGAAGAATAAATCTATATAAATTTGTTGAAAACACCGTTCACAGTAAAAGACGATAGAAACTGGATACAATAAAAAGTTTATTTCCAACCTATCTGTTAAGTCCTGAGCATTGCTTTGGTTATTACTTTCATGTGATGATAAAGAATTCGAATTATTTGAAAACATAAATAGATGAGAAAAACTATACAATGACAAATAATCCATGCATGAATTTGATGTTAGATATTGATATAAGAAGAAAGAAAATGAAAAAGATAAATGATAAAGCAAACTAACAAAGAAAAGAATAAGAAAAGAATGAAAAAAAAGAGAGATGAGGAAAAGAATAGAAAGAAATAAATTCAAACAAGTCATTCAAAATCTCCATACAAAAACAACAACAAAAATACATTCAATCATTCAGAATCACCACACAGCAGCCACTGAACAATCATTCAGATTAGCTGTAGAGCAATCAAAAGTGTAAAAACATCATTCTTATAGTCCATACAAGATGCACATCAGTAAAGGTATAGACCAGGAGCCTGCGATATCTTGACTTACCCCATCAAGCCCACAAGGTTTCACCCCTGAAATGTATTTAGCCCATGACTGTGAGTCATGAAATAGGTGTCAGCTGGTACCAATAGGTCAGGGACGACCCCCAGGCCCCCTCGAAAACGCCCCAAAATGCGGGAAAATTCAACCCACTGAGCCCATGGATGAAACTTGGTCAAAGTGCAAGTGGCTAAAGGGCACATTACAAAAGAGGTCGTCGGAAAGGGGCAGCTGATCCCCCTCGAAAACGCCCCTAATGCGGGAAAATTTACCCCGCTCAGCCCATGGACCAAAATTTGCCACAAGATAGTAGTATGGGTATACATTACAAAAATATAAAAGCTGACACTATAGCTGGTTCGAAAATACCAGCTCACACCCCTCAAACATGAAAAATCACGCCCCCCCCCCCCCCCCTCCTGCGTGAAAATTTACCCCACTGAGCCCATGGACCAAAATTTGCCACAACATGACAGTATGGGTGTGCATTACAAAAATATAGAACCGGACACCATAGATGGTTGGGAATTACTGACACCCCTCAAACCCTAGGGGTACAACTGCTCCCTCACCCCCACCCCCCACAATAGGCCTATACCTTATTTCATTCAAGCAATCATGCACCCATCATTTTTTAACAATAACAGTATACATATACACCTGTAAATTACAAAATACAAAACTGGTTGGAACCCCTCTTCCCTCCCTCCCTCGCTCAAAAAAAGAACTAAGTGGAATCTCCCCCCCCCCCTCCCCCACACACATTTAGGCCTATTGTTTATCCCAACAACTTCCAAAAGCCCGCAATGGCCTGCACATAATGTTACACAAGGTAACGTTGTCTGTGCGACGGTGTGTGTCTGTGTGTATGTTAATACAAAACTAAAAATTTCTAGTCATTTACTACATTGTAAGCATTGAACTGTATGTGTTTGATTGTATGTTAGATAAATATAATTAAGTCATCTGCTTTATGCAAATGCCTTCTCTGCCAAGCAACATCAACTGACAGGCATTCCATGCTCAAACAAAAACTCATACAGAATAAAACATTATTCACATCTTCAGTGGAAACTCAAGATACACAGTGTATTGAGGTTTTTGTAGTCATCAAATAATCTTTGAGGATGCATCAATTTTAAATAATCATAAAACAAAAGAATGTAATTGTGAAGAAATCGGATCAGCTTATCTTGTTATAGCAGCATGTTATTGTATTAGATCCTGGGATTAGATCTCCTAAGTTTCCACTGCACGTATACCATACACATACATCGAACATGACATTCCACACACACATAGAATACAACCAGTAATGATTCATATTTACATCACATAGAATGCCTGTACATTAAATTCAGTTTTATATTGGACCATTTGATCCAGCATGCTAAGTACAGTGTTTATATCCATATCCAAATGTAATATGAACTTTGTGATATT
>JAPZVO010000965.1:0-24253 GCA_029962745.1 Echinometra lucunter | reverse complement strand
TTTTAATACCAGAAACCAGTATATATTTTATTTGGCCTAATTAATTCCAAAAAGGTTACCAAGTAGCCAATACCAAAATGGTGACACCCTGTTTTTTTTTTTCAAGGATGCATAGCTTCTTCCTGCTTGGATTAATGCACATTTGTTTATGTTTACTTTAAGTCAGTTTAGATATTTGTCATTTTATGCATATTGGTAATATATTGGACATAACATTATTATTGTTTATCATTCTAATCTCCTGTCATTGCTTTCTTTTCTGATAGAAAATGATGTAGAAGACTTCGAAATCTTGAGCACCATGTCAGAGAGTGACTTCGAAAAAGTGGGGATATCGTTTGGAAAGCGGCGAAAGCTTTGTTTGGCCCTGCAGAAGCATGGCATGGAGCGACCCTGTAATGTGCAAGTAAGTATGTAAACCTTCAATTGAGGTAGGCATGTCAAGTTCATGTACTTTGTATTTGGAACATCTATATCTATTTCTGGTCTACACAATGGTGGTTTATTTTGTTACCAGGTTTAACCCATGAGGTGGTTTTAAGTGTAAATACGCTTGCTTAATTGCCGTAAAGGCGCGTTCATTGGACCACTTTTATGTGTACGTGCTAAATCAAGCGCACTAATGCTTAAATTTTCCCCCGCCAAGGTTTAAACTTTGTTTAAACCATGGACTAAAAAAAAACCACCTTTGACGTTAAGCTCTAATCCGATTCTACAGGTTCCATTGTCAGCGAATCCTGAGAATACCATACCAAGTGTCTTGAAGGAGAGGAATATGATCAAGTAGTAAGTGTTGTTAAACCCTAAAAAGTAAAAGTCTGGGCTATAACCCAGTTCGTAAATACGATCTGAGCATGTGCAGATAAAGGTAATTCGTACCAAAATCTAAAACCCTCTGACATAAAACTCTTAGAGGGTTGTCTGACATAGCAACACTAAATTTATACAGACAAAAGTCCAAACACTGAGCCTTATTGATTATAAACTCCAGGTGAATAGAATAGCTTGTCTCTATTGCTCGTAGCTGAATGATGCATAAATTGGAATGCCCCACAGAAGCAGTCTATTGTTCACTCATGGTCTATTCCAGCAAATCCAGAGAAGGTTTTCACTTTTCAAAAGGGAATAAAGCGATTCATGAGGCACCTCCATTATTTTGTGAGTGCCTGATATAAGTACAAAAAAAATTATAGATTCTATCTGTTTTAAAAGCATCTATGAATATTAGAGGTCAATCGGGCCTTGGCTAACGATGAACTGGCTTATTGTGGTCTCTAAGAAAACCAGGGGGGAGGGGGTGGCATCAAGTGCCGCTGCCCGAGATCTCAGTGACGAATAACGCGCGTAAATCATAGCGTGTTGCTAATTTTATGCGAAAAACACTACTTGCTCTAAATCATTACATAGAGATTCTAGAATACTGAGCTTGGGTACAAATATTCCTAATTTTTTACTTCCAATTTTGCATAAAAATTCTGGTAACATAAATAATTTCCTATTGTTTTCACTGCTTTCTTTATTTCCTATGTATTTCTTACGTTTTTCTATGTTTTTTGTGGTTTTTTCTTTTTAGCAGTTTTCAAAATAGAACTGTGTTGTTAAGGGTTCAACATCAAATTTTGAATAGAAAATATTCCCAGTTATTTTATTAACAGTACCTGCTGTCATTTTTTTGAGGATGTGTTTGCTTGTATTATTTATTTATTTCACTTTGACTTTGAGCTCTGATCTGGTTCTCTTTGTACAGGTTCCATTGTCAGCGGATCCTGAGGATGCCATACCAGGTGTCTTGAAAAGGAGGAAATGTGATCTAGTAAGTGTTGTTTGTGTTGTTTAATGGCACATTTCATTCAAGTCCTCTAGTCATTGGGAATCTCTTGGTTTGTGATATTTTCTTTGTGGCACAAATTTGCAGTCTTAAATAATGCCAATTCTTTTTCTTGAATTTTGTATTCTAGGAGAAGAGTCATAGTTTATGTTTAATAATCTCAAACATTTTAACTAAGACATTTTTAAAAACTTGAGGGGCCTTTATATAGGTTGCAGACTCGCGTCTTAACGATCCGTTCTCTAGTTATCTTGTACACAAATACATACGTATATACAGAGCCCCTGTAAGTAGTATTCTGCCAAATTTTCATAGGTTTGGGTTAAAAAGAAATGCTGACAGAGTTGTTGAAGTTGTTGAACCAAGACGTCCTGCTTAGCATGCCCATAACACCACTCATCCACCAAGTATTTCTAACCAAGGAGATAGGATTCCTATTTTCCTCATTGGACCTCTGATGTTTGCCCTCTTCGATTCATGTGTTATTGAAGTCTATAGCATAATCAGACAATCTCCTTGCTATAAATCGTATCTTTTTGGTATATGAATGTATGCCGCCATCCCATCAAGGAGATGGGTTTGATCCAATACGGCAAAATATTAATTGGCATGGGTAATGAATGAATTTTAAGAGAAAATAAATGACTCAGGACATTATATTTGACCTGTGGATACTATTAATCAATGCAAAACCTTTTTAGCCAAAGTAAATTTTACAACATATAAAAGTTGAAAGATTCTAGTTTCTGTAAACATATGGAGCACCTTTTCATCAGGTCAAGAACACACTTTTATGGACCTGACCATTGACTAACCCTGACCATGTGCAACAATTTAATTTGGTGGTCATCCAGTTCAGTTAGCATGGCAGGAATGGTATTGAATGATAGAATTGTTTAATAATCAGCATAAACTGCTTATTAATAGGATCTTAAAGAAGCACTTGGGAAAACGGGAGACGGACAGGAGCTCTGCCAACCCTCTCCCAGGGGAAACCGATGTCGTCAAAACAGCGCATCTTTCTTGTGCAGAAGGCTGTAGCATGCCTTGTGGACAAGCACGGACTGTAAGTATCTGCAAGGCTTTTTTTTTTCCTCTAAAAGGCTATAGTTCTGTAAATTAGAGAGATGAGTTTGTCATTTAATTGTTATATTTTTGTTACCAAAATCCTATGTTTCCTAGCATTATCTGGCGAGTGGGCATGGATTCATGATAAAGTTTACCTAGAATGCAAATAGTTATGTCTAAACATGGGGGAGATTACTCGTG
This sequence comes from Echinometra lucunter, assembly GCA_029962745.1. NCBI lineage: Eukaryota > Metazoa > Echinodermata > Echinoidea > Camarodonta > Echinometridae > Echinometra > Echinometra lucunter. Next base: position 21,156 of record JAPZVO010000965.1, on the reverse strand, counting down.
TTCTGGAGGTGATGAGTATTGGGTCTCAGACCGCCCCCCATTTTTTCAACATCATTTTCACCCAATGACCCCCCCCCCCCCCCCTGCTCTCACTGAATGACCCACGGTTTAATGCTTTCACTAAATGACCCACCATTCTTGTGCAGAAGGCTGTAGGATGCTTTTTAGGGAAGCACGGGTCTCAAATCAGGGTCTCAAGTCTTGACCTGTCCTCCCTTTCTCACTTTCAAGCTGACATGTTCGAGTTTTAAACCAGTGTCTGATTATCTATTCTAAAGAAAAAGGAACTTTGACTTTAATGCGATTGTTGGCCAAAAGTTTAGGGTAGTACCTTCATCATGCTAAACGGGGGAGTTCAGGCAGACTCTATAGTGTAGATTGGCCAACAGTTTATTACACAAAAGACTAAAGATTTAGTAGACAAGAAGTATTTTGCAGAAAATTGTTTAGTCGATATGGTGTTGGCAACACTATATGATGAAAAATCACAGAACTGATAGTTAAATGTTGATGATACCATTGTGCAAAAATGAATCAGACAAAAAATGGGTTTGGGGCTAAAAGTGTTTTTGATAAAAAATATATATATTTTCCCCAATGTCCACAATTCACATCTTTATAATTCTGAAATTTCATGCAGGTGGCCATCCTCTGAGCAAAAAACGATGTTGGCGAAGAATATTGTCGATACGTGGCCGTGACAAAGGATACCACACCGATGATGGCAGGGCATGTAAGTTATTTGTTTGCAATAACAGCTGGCATATCATACTCATACAGGCAGGATGAGTACAATAGTAAGAGTAGCAATGGCCCTACTAATTATCCTGCATTTAACCACTACTCCATTGGGCTTTTTCGATCACTTTGGTCCATGGGGGGTGGGGCACATTCTGCGTAGTCGAGAATATAATTAAAATTATATAATATATAATATATCCGTAAAGGCAATGAAAAAGATAGATATAAATCATAAATCATTCAAATTAAAGTTCCAAACACCCCAATCTTTTGTGTATATACTCTTAGTAATGTTTCAAATATATTTACAAGAAAAAATTGGTATCAAAATTAATGTCTTATGTATTTTATCGTTTTTATTGATTTCTTATGTATTTCTTTGTTTTCCAATCTCCTTATTGGTCGAGACGTTATTAGAATTTAAAAAGAAACTTTTTTTTTATTTCAGCTAGTCGAATTAAAATAGATGAAGATTTATGAATTTCAACTAAAACATAATTTTCATTGATTTTGTACATGAAGTCATGTTTTTGTGCCATTTTGGGGTTGGCAAATTTTTTCAGGCACGCATACATGTAGCGTCAGAACCGCATACCAGGTTGTCAGAAGTTTGTCTCAAATGAACAATATCATGGCGGAAGCTTTTCACGTTTTAGACTCATCATGGAAAATGGTTGAGGGGGGCATAGCGTTAATCTGGAAGATGGGAAGTCACAGAGTTAGTAAAATGAATATCATTTAAAATGAACTTGGGGCCTCTCTTTCCCAATCAGGTATTCAAATAAAGTTTTTTGCTTGTTTGGTAAGGTCTAATCAGACATTTGTAACATGTAATGCATTGAGTGAAGATCTCTTTTTGTTACTGCTCATTACAGGAACATTTCTATTCTGCCAAAACCGGAACAGGATTCATACAGAGTCGACTAAAGAATGTTCGTCAGGCAACTGGTGAGAAATTGAGGAAGACATCAAAATGCAAAACAAGTGAGGAACAGCAGACCAAAAGAAGGCACTATGGAAACAAATGACATTGTCATAGAAGATGTGCAAGAAAAGGTACATTGTGTATGTTAGAATACTTTTAAAGAGGCTGAACTCATGTGGACTCGGGGAATTAATCTAGACCACTATGTTGAGGGGGAAAATAGCTTCACAACTACATTTATGTTAAAATGCTGGAAATTAGTCATTTCTCTCGCAATGTATTGTGGTCAACAAGGAATTTGTGAATACTATTGCGAAAATATTTACTGGCTTACAAATGAGACAAATGAAAATTTCCAGCAAGTTTATGTCTACCTGCAATGATGAACCTTTTTAGTATTATTGATCCATACATGTATGTTTTATCCAAGAACAAAATAGAGGTTCTAAATTCAACATGTGATGAGTATAACAATAGATTCTACTGAAGAGACCATTCAGTACAAAAATGGTATTAGGCTGCACGATATTACGATATATCGAAATATCCCGATATTTAAATGCTAATGAATATTCCATATCGCATTTTTGTCATTCGATATATGGCCTTCAAACAATATAGAAAAAATATTGTCAATATTTCTTTAAAAAATGCGATATCGTGCAGCACTATTATGGTACATTGTAATCCATATTATCATAGTATCTCTGTATACCAGTAAGCTGAAAATTTTGCTTTAGTTTTATCTTTGTGAATTTTGCCCTGCTTAACTCTCCAAAATTTCACTTCGTAGGATGTATATTCATATTTATGGAAATACTACGAAACACATGAAAATAACAACACACTAAAATGTCAATCTTGTCCCAATGCGTGTAAATATCTGTCTGTTGAAAATATTAGCTGGAGCAGTGGTCACTTGAGTTAAAGAGTTTATTATTATAGATTGGTGCAAGAAAGTGGAATGATGGTTATTCTCAACTGTCTAAATAATTTAACTTCCAAATATCACAAGTTGAATTTCTTCATTACAGATCGATTGGATGAAGTAACCAGACTCCAAGTCATGCCCACCATGGCGACACATGTTGCCTATTTCAAAGACACATTCCAATACAGGAGAGGTTTTATTAGAAACACGGATCACACAATCACAGATGTCTTCAACGAATTCCCTAGATTTCATGACATAGATGCTCTGGTAAGATAGTTATTGTACTTCGGGTATGGGTATTTGGGTGTCTTTAGAGAAGATTCACAAAGACATTAAATGCCAATGAAATTGGCTAAAATGTGGAGTGTATATTAGTTCGTAACAAGATTAGGCCAAAAAAAAGATATTGTTTGGTTGTCCTGGAGTGCCATTTTGAAAATGTGGTTGGAAAAGTTTATTTTAAATTTATGTATCTTTGTGGGTTTTTGTGTCGCCTGCATAGCAGAGCGAGACTATAGGCACCGCTTTTCCGATGGCGGCGTCAACATTGAAATCTTAACCAAGGTTAAGTTTTTGAAATGTCATAACTTAGGAAGTATATGGACCCGGTTCATAAACTTGGACATAAGGGTAACCAAGTATCACTGATCATCCTGCATTATTTTCATGTCACATGGTCAAGGTCAAAGGTCATCTAGGGTCAACGAACTTAGAATATGCTCAATTTTTTTAAAATGTCAGCATAACTTAGGAAGTGTATGGACCTAGTTCATGGAACTTGGACATAAGGGTAACCAAGTATCACTGATCATCCTGCAGGAGTTTCCTGGTCACATGATCTAGGTCAAAGGTCATCTAGGGATGGTAAACTTAGACCACAGTTAAGTTTTTTTTTTTTATAAATGTCATAACTTTAAAAGTATAAGGGCCTATTTCATGAAACTTGGACAAAAGGTTATTCAAGTATTGCTGATAATTTTGCATGAGTTGCGGATCACATGGTCAACGTCAAAGATCATTTAGGTTTAATGAACTTTGACCATCAAAGTCAGCACTGCTGCTATATTGAATTGCGTAATGCAGGCGAGACTGCCAGAGGCGTTCCACTTGTTTTAACTTGTTTCATGTTGAAAATAAGACTTAGAAGGGAGTGAAAGTCAAAGAAAACTTGAAAACGACTTTTCAGGTTGTATTTCCCATGTTTTTGAAATAATTTTACGATGATTTTTAATTTGAGTAAAAAGTATTTAAAAAAAAATTACTAAAGTCAGGTCAGACCATTTCAGACGGTCGGTTGGTCGGTAGAGGGCAGCCATTTTTTTTTTCTTGGCCTTATTCAGTAAACTCATAGCCAAAATCTTCTAGTTATTTGATCTCCAAAATAGAACTGTTGAAACATAGGTTCCTTACTGATCCCACAAACCATCAACAGTGAGAAGATACGTCCGATGACATATAAACCAGGAGTTTTCTTATGATATCCTGATGTGCATAGGCAATCAATCCAAAGAGATGAAAATGTGTGTCCTCTCGAGTGCTTGAAAGTCACAATCCCCGTGCTTACTGGTATACTTATTAATTTCGTTTCTATAATTATGACTTTTTTTTTTTTTTTTTTAGATTAGCCTGGATTTCTCCCTGATGTTTGGGGAAGAAGATAAACTTGTGAAAAAGTGGACCTCACTTAAAGACAAAATCATCAAAATTGGACATGACAGTGAAAGCCCCGCCGTTCAGTGCTTACTGAAAACATTTGAAGGATTTGACAGTAAGTTGATGTGATTTGCATACTCCTAATGCTTTTTAGAACAGGATCTTCATACTAGACATCTATTAGTTTACCAATACAGAGGAACTTGGGCGGGCATTCCCTGTGTCGTAAGGCGAGAGCAGGATAGCACCTTCATCATGCTAAACAGGAGAGTTCAGGCAGACTCTATAGTGTAGATTTTCTCAGACCATTGTGAAATGCAATACCTGTAGGTTCCGTACAACACAATTACTGATTAATACTATATTTCCATGTCTATAAGTGTTTCAAGACAGAAGTTATATTTTCCTTGTAATAATTGCATGATGTTAAATTTAATTTCTTCATGACCTTCATGTTGCAGCCGATCTATGCGCTTTGTCTGTTATCATCTTTCTTCTACAATCGGCCGATGGCAAAGAAAGGACAAGGCTGTAGTAGAGCGGATGGTGTGAGACATCTGGTGCACAATGTACCGGTAAGTATACAGAGTTAATCTAAAAAAAAATTACACCCTATCACCTGAAAATATTTTAGAGATTTTTTCATGTTAACAGATGTTTAATGGTTGCATCTATCAAGTTCCTCCAACGAAACAAAAGTGCCTAATCTTTGACTTTGTACACACATTGTTGTAGTTGTATTACATTGGACATTGTTAATCAATTTAATTATACCAAACATAGTTTGAAGGGGGTATATAGGAATCAGCGCGATGTTCGTCGGGCGGGCGGTCAGTCAGTCGGTTGCAAAAATCTTGCGTCGCGAATTCCTCCTCAGTTTTGAAGCAATTAAAATGAAACTTGTGGTATATAATGGCATTGGGGTATATAATGGCATTGAGGTATAGATTTACATGACACATTTCTTTGTTATTGTTGGATTATGCGATGTTTTGGTAACCATAATTTTACCAAAACATTCAATATGGAATAATCTCCACAGTATTTGAGCAATGAAGGTTAAATTTGGTACACATAATCACCTATAGGTATAGGTATGGAAAACACCAATGTAAATATTATGGGACAAAAGCGTTGCCGTGATATTAACCAAATACTTTATTCCAAAATACTTTGGAGTGAACTACTTACACAATTTTTAAAGCAATTGAAATCAAATTAAGTAGGCATTATGGTGTTAGTGTACCAAATTATGGTGATTATGTGTACCAAATTTGACCTTCATTGCTCAAATATTGTGGAGATTATTCCATATTGAATGTTTTGGTAAAAGTTTAGATAGAAAACTTTTTTTTTTTGTCACAGAATGCATTATCATGGTAACGACAATTTTAATGAAACATATTTGATGGAATAACTTCAAAGTACATAACGAATCATGGTCAGATTTGGTATGTATGATAGTCTTTAGGTGTAGTTATGCAAGGGATTAATGTTTTAGGTTAAAAAATGCATGTCACTGATGTGTCAAGACAACAAAAATGTTGCCATGGTAACCACTCAATTTGTTCAAAATGAAGCATTCAAGCAATGAAGGTCAAACTTTGTGTGTTCTGATTGTCTATTGTTCTCATGGCATCGCATGGAGGCGAGGGTAGTAATCACCTTCAGTAATATTTCTAGTTTCACTTCGATTAAAGGCATTTGCTAACATTGATTTGACTTTAAAAAATCAGAGCTGCGAGGTCCCAATCCCAATTGTCACCTACGCCTGTGATATGTTACAAAAATGAAGCCCAGAAAAAATCGCGTCCGAAAATCATTATTTAGTGCTTCAAAAAAGTGAAATATAAAGTGACCGGAAATACCATCTTAATTTCATCCATACACTTATGTGTTGTAATTATTATCGGCACGATAGAAATTACATAAACTCTTCAATGATAACGTATCAAAAGCATTTCTTTCGATTTTTTATTGGTTTCAGAGTTTTTAGGTTGACAGAAAGGCATTCATGTACATATTTTATCTCTCCTTTGATTTTTTTTAAATTACATGTCTACAACGTGAGCATATGCCTTTAACAACTATAGGTATATTTTTTATTATTATTTTCAGGAAGGAACACATGTGGAGGAAGCAATTGCGACCATAAAGTCTGAGGGGAAAAGACAACCACTGATGCTGACCTTGGGACCCCAGAACAAACCAAACCAATTTTGGTTGTGTCTTGATAACATGGCTGTCCCTGGTGGTAGATCAATTGTAGAAGCTTTTGATAAGCTGTTCAAGTCATATTATGTATTTGGGATTGACTATCCATCAGTTCTGAAGAGTTTTTATGAGTACTTCGCGGCATTCGTTTACGAAGTATGCCAGGCCGCTACAGTTAAGCCGACGGTGAGAGCTTTTGCATCAGCAGTAAATGCTGTTGTGTAATTCTCAGCATGAACCATGGCTCAGTTGATAATTCTGGAAGTAACTTTGCTCTCATTTCAAGCGATCATTGTATTTCAGGCTTCTTTGTTTTCTTCGAGTTATAACCATTTAGTGTTAATTTGAGTCAAATGTTTGTTGCCATCTGGGAGCAAATAAAATGTAAACTTGCCTTTAGAACAGGTAGTGATGTAAGTATAATGTGCTAAAACCCTGTATCCTCAAAAGCTGGCTCCACCCCAGAAAAATCAGGATTTGATATAAAGAAGAAAAATCGTGCGAACAGATCAAGAAAATCGGACTATGAATAGAATAAGAAAGTTATGACTATTTGAATGACATTCAAAATTGATTCAAGCAGTTATAATCTATGCAAACTGGCATTATTTGGTCACATGCTGTGATGTACGTCATTCACATTAACTTGGCCTGATTTTAGCCAATGCACACAGAAATAATTTCTCTTTCTCAAAGAATATATGCAGTGTGATACAGTTTTAGTTGTGAAATGTATTTCAAAAAGTGGAGGAAATTGGATGAATGTGATATTAATAAACAAATATTCAAAATAAGACACAAATTTGTAGAAAACAAAGGTACTAAAACTTGTGATACATCCAACTTTCATTCTACAATTGAATTTTCTAAGCCAGACTAACTAAGGGGGTGTTGCTCGATACTTGCAATCGACTGCAACTTTCAGTTGATAAGTATGTGCCAATCAAAATCATTGTTTCACGTGTGCCTGGTTAAAAATATGTTATTTGTGTGGAACGTTGAAAAATTTCTATTTATTTGTCATTTTTTAAAACAATAGAATTTGTCTTGGTCAAAGCTTGTTTTAATCTCTTTTGTATTGAGGCACAAAATTGCATTTTCATCTGTGTATTAGATATCTCACCTAAATTGGTTGGTAACTGTCCTTATTCTGATTCAAACTATTAATTCTAGTTTCACTGTGTCATTAATTTTCAATGGATTAGATGGGTTTACAATATTCAGCATTCTCAATAACATCTAGAGAAATGCATGACCTTCATCACAACACGCGACCACAAAATATCAGTTGGCACAAAATATAACTGTTTGTATCAATTTTTTTATGTTATGCAAATTGACAAAACTTTCTTATTTATTGTCAGATTTTCTTCAATTTCATATCTGTTGGTTTGGTTTTTTCTGCTTTTAAACACAGATTTTCCTGGGGTAGAGCCAGCACTCACCCTTGCGCACTCATCATTCAACTTCAATTGGTTTTGATAAGCATGCATGGTAAAGGAGTAGGCCTTCATACATGTAGAAGGTGCAGGGTAGTGGCAGGCCTAGGGTATTTGGCATCATGAAGTCACCGATCCTCCAATTATGATGCACAAGATGTGTTTGCCAACATTGACCAAAGACAGAAGCATCTTTATGCGTGATGAATTTAAAGCTCCTTGTAAATATATTTGAAGTTCCATAAGACATACAATGAAGGTGTTTAGTGGATGTAATTTGGGGTTATCTTTCCTTCTTGTTCCATCAACACAGCAATTCTGGAAACAGAAATTTGAATACAGGCCTGCTTACTGGAACAAAGTATCTAAAATTATTGGCTCTGCTGCATCTCTGTCCCTTGAAGCATATAAATGATGATGAAAATACATATAGGTGCTCAGTTTTTACTTTTGACATGTGCATTATCTTGTGCATCAATATCTTGTTATCATGGGGATTGGTCAAAAATAGTAAGGGTGTGATCTGTATTCCCAATAAATGCTGTGTAGGAGTACGGTAGGCACAGTATATCACAAAATTGAGAACAACTCAATTGAACATTTAAAAATACTCTTCAAAATGTTAATTTAAAACCAAAAGACCGGAATTCACAAAGGTGGTTTATTTTTAGTCCATGGTTTAAACCTGGTTTAAACCATGGCGTGGGAAAATATAAGCGTCAGTGCACGTGATTTAATGCTTACACATAAAAGTGGACGTGCAAATGTGACAATAAATCAAGCGCATGTACGCTTAAATCTAAACCACCCCATAGTTTAAATGTGGTACCTTTGTAAATCCCGGCCAAAGTGTCACTTCAATTTATGATGGCATTGCATAATTAGACGGTGAATAATTTGATGTGTGAAATTGTGAGATTATGTAAATGCATGTATTTGAGAATTCTTGTATAGCAACAAGAGTGAGTACAACCTGTATAATATTTGCATTGAAATTTTGGTTAGATTAAGAGTTCTTAAAGTCGTTATTGGTCTCTAGCACCAGTTAACAGAATTTTGGTGAGAAAGACAATTCGCAACGCCATCTAACAATTTTCATTTCTGCTTGATGATGACTTTTGGGAGTGGTTATAATTAGGGTAACTTTATTTCTTCAATTACAAAAGGCGTAAACTTCGAGCAAATGATGCTTGGATTATACCAGAAGTGAGTTGATGAGGATGTCAAGGTCAAAAATCATCTTGAAGTCCAAAGGTTATGTAATATAACAAAACAATTTTTCTTACAAATGGTGAAGTTTTTATTTAACTTGATCTCCTTTTTTCTTCATCAATTTGGTTCAAACTGCATGTTTCTTTGATCATAGAATCAGGCAAGACTCGCAGTTCATGAACCAACTTGTTTCTTGTTAAGTAGACATTTTTAAGATAATATATCTCGCCATATTGACTGTCTCCATAGAACTTTCAACACTTCGATAGTAATCGCTTCTTTTCTATCCCATAGTCCCACTGCACACCTTACGATCTGACCGCCATACGACTGGTTTGCGATTCGGTGACTACACTGAAGTGTAAACCAGTAGTACGCATTGCCACCACACCGCGCACCTTGTGATCCAAACCTACGCCTGTGTTAAGATTGTTAGTTTTGACTGGTCACTTTTTAGCTGCGCAAAAATAAAGTAAGCATGAAAATTCCAATGAGATGCTTGACACTCGCATTTATCATCAGTTTGACATCACAATCAACATGATCAAAGCGCTTGTCTCATTGGATGTGAGCTTACGATTCAACATGTCAAATCCTCACGAGTAATTTTGTGATTTGCTTCAAACTGTGTGCAAATGACATTCTCACCAGAGTTACAACTCGGCTTACTCAATTGCAATCTACTTGCAAAGGTTGTCTGATCTTAAGGTGTGTAGTGGGCATTACTCTTTTTCTGTTTACCCTCTTTTTACTCCCTTTCTATTATTTCTTTCCAGCTTTTCCTTCCTCACGTCACTGTCGTCTCATCGCTAGTATAGTACCGGTGTAAATTTTTTTAAGCGATTACAGTGTAAAGCGGTACTTACAATTTGAAATTTTAGTTGGTTCTTTAAATACAAATTTTCCTCTGATCACATTTTTATGCCTCCGCCCACCGTAGGTGGTTGCCGGAGGCATTATGTTTTCGGGTCGTCCGTCCGTCCGTCCGTCCGTCCGTACGGCTGTCCGTCCGTCCGTCCGTCCGTCCGTCCGTCCCGTTTTCGTTCTCGCGATAACTTAAGAACCGTTTGACGGATCAACTTCAAACTTGGCTCGTGTATGCATATGGGAGGGACAATGATCTGATTAGATTTTGGAGTCTCAAGGTCAAAGGTCAAGGTCATAGAGCTAATAATACACATAAAAATGGCTCGTTCTCGCGATAACTTAAGAACCATTTGACAGATTGGCTTCAAACTTGGCTCATGTATGCACATGGAAGGGACAATGATCTGATTAGATTTTGGAGTCACAAGGTCAAAGGTCAAAGGTCTTAGAGGTCATTATGTACATAGAAATGGTTCGTTTTCAGCATAACTCAACAACCATTTGACCGATCAACCTCAAACTTGGCACAGGTATGCATGTGGGAGGGACAATTGTCTGATTAGATTTTGGAGTCTCAAGGTCAAAGGTCAAGGTCATAGAGGTAATAATACACTTAAAAATGGCTCGTTCTGGCGATAACTTAAGAACCATTTGACAGATTGGCTTCAAACTTGGCTCATGTATGCACATGGAAGGGACAATGATCTGATTAGATTTTGGGGTCACAAGGTCAAAGGTCCAAGGTCATAGAGGTCATTATGTACATAGAAATGGTTCGTTTTCACCATAACTCAACAACCATTTGACCGATCAACCTCAAACGTGGCACAGGTATGCATATGGAAGGGACAATGATCTGATTAGGGTCTCAAGGTCAAAGGTCAAAAAAGGTCATAGAGGTCATTATGTACAGAAATGGTTCGTTCTTGTGATAACTCAGTAACCATTTGACGGTTGAACGAACTTGGCTCATGTATGCATATGGAAAGGGCAATACTCTCATTAGATTTGGGGGTCACAAGGTCAAAGGTCAAGGTCAAAGATGTCATTGTATAAATGAAAATAAAGCAACATGAAGTGCCATTTATTTCTGATCTGGTAATGGCGGAGGCATAAAGTTCGACCACGCGTGGTCGAAGATTCATCTAGTTCTTTATGGTTATTGTGAATGGTCAATTGGATTTTATAACCGAACGCAGTGTAATTTCTTCTTATCTACCCCTTTTTCTTTCTTCCATCTTCTTAGTTTCTATCTTTCTGTTATCTTTAATGCTATTTTGCCTTTTTGAAATAACATCTCTCTGGCTCTAATTTTTTTTTTTTTTTTTTTTACAAAGATTAAGTATGTATGGAATTATTTTATGTGCAATAATATATTTATCACATGCTTTTTAAAATTTTCTTCCAATTATTGAAAATTTCAATATCCATTTTTCTGTGCTCACATTCATCTCAATCGAATCTGTTTCTGATTTTTATATTTAACAAAGTAAAATATTAGTCTATTATCTTTGCAATTACAATCTATGTGTAATTTTTGTACATTCTTTGATTTTTAGTACAAATTTTTAGAAAGTTTACATTAACGGGTACATACATTTTACTATTTATTTATTGTCATTTTGGGTTGTGCCTTTATCTCCTCATGTTTGTAACTTATTTCAGGACAGGATGGCGTCAGTATCGCAAACAATTGCAAACAAGCACGCATAGTTAGTGCAAACAATGGTGCTGGGTACCGGCATCATAAATGGAATATCCTATATTGTATAATAATTTCATTTCAGTTGTACTATAATATAGAATGATAATTAAGGAGTTTTAGGAAATGCAGTCTAAATTTACTATTTAATGTTGCATTTAAGTAGAAATGTTGTTGTACTCCAAGACTGGTAGTGGTGTCAATGCTGAAACCTGTACTATTAACATGTACTTGCAGTTCAGCTACACTCGAATAAGGAAACGTGCATGTATCATTGATACAATGGTGCAGGTATTTTGCATCATTAAGTTGATTATATCCTTGTAATGGTATTTTCAATATAATTGACCAATATTTTAGGGAATTTCATAATTGAATCCATGTTATGTTGCATTGCACTTTTATATTGTACTTGTGATAAGGCCAAGGAAAATATGTTTGGATGCCATCCTGCTGACCTATACCCTATGATTTTTTTTTTCATTCATATTAAAAGAAAATCACCATAATTTCATCCACTGGTATTTTAAATGGGACCTGTGTACCATGACATAAAACTTTTTGCCATAAAATACTCTTTTCCCTTGTGTTTAAAGTACAATGGCAGTATTGGAGTTTTTGTTTTTTTGCCACTTCTTTTTTTAATTGCAAAAAAGTTTCGTGCAACATGTACCATGCATAAGGTTCTTTGACCAGTGATCGTTTACGTTCCGTAAGTCTAATTTTCCACATAATTTTGTGTTTGAAAATTTGACCTATTGACCTCACCTCTTTAAATAAAAATGACACTCAATGGACAACCATTATTTATTAATTTTAATCAGCATTATATAACATTTGTTTTTATGACTTTATCAAAAGGTGTATAAAAATACTTTGAAATTTAAACATTTTATAACTATTCACATAATTGTCATTCAGAAGAGTTCAATCATTACTGTATCTGTATTTAAGAAGTTGTTGATCTTATGTAATTGATTTTATTGAGCAGAATTTATTCTTTCCCCAGAGAGGTTCATGTTGGAACGTTTAGCGAAACTATAGAGTTTCATCAGAACAGTATAGGAGCAATTGTCAATCTAACTGCTCTGAATAGATGATTACACTTGTATCGAAAGCTTAGCGTTCCAATGTGGACCTCTGTATAGTATAGATTCTTGCGTTTTTACTGAATTTTCCTTACAATAAATGGAGAACAATACAATACCAATATCTGTGGTTCAGATGATTATTTCATGTTTAAATTGTGTCATTTTTGTTTCAAGATTGGTCCCTACCTACAGTCTGTGAAAGTCTTAAATTAAGTCTAATAGACTTAAATTTAAGTCTTTGTAAAGATTTATAATTTAAGTCCTTGATGGACTTAAAATTAATTAAAACTTTGTAAAGACTTATTTTAAGTCTATTGGATTGGTCCCTACCTACAGTCTGTGAAAGTCTTAAATTAAGTCTAATAGACTTAAATTTAAGTCTTTGTAAAGATTTATAATTTAAGTCCTTGATGGACTTAAAATTAATTAAAACTTTGTAAAGACTTATTTTAAGTCTATTGGATTGGTCCCTACCTACAGTCTGTGAAAGTCTTAAAATTAAGTCTAATAGACTTAAATATAAGTCTTTGTAATTTAGAGTGTAAGCTTAAGAACAGAAGTCACTTCGCTCGATCAGCAGCTGTGATTGGTTTCAGTTCTTTTTTTTTTCTCCTAAATGCACAATTTTAGGCAAGATATCAATTTTTTAAAAATCTTACTTTTTAGGGGAGGGGTCAACTACCCCCGCCCCCCCCCCCCCCCGAGATCCGGTATCCGCCCCCTTGTTAAACTCACTGACTATAAATGAAAATAAAACCTTAACGAAATTTTGTACGGAATGCATGTATTCTTCATTTCATTTTTGTTAAAGGAATTGGGCTTCTACGTATTTAGCGTCCAGCGAGCATGTGCGAGTATCATTCTTTGCGCTGAAACCACATGAAAACATTAATTATGAAGTACCTCATTCAAGAGTAAAAGATAAACAAAAAGGAAAAGTCATCGTTAGATTCTTATGATTTGACAAATTTGGACACATATTGAGCTTTGGTATCTAAATTCGCTGATGAAATTAGTCATGTTTTTTTTACTTAGAATATCTACATTCAGCTGACCCCGCTGACCTGAAACCTAGAGGTTTTATGTATTTGTTCTTCTTCTTATTTTTATTTTTTTTTATATAGTCGTTTCGATCCATCACTTCGTCTTCTAATGTAATCATCCAAGCCCACCCTTCCGAACATTATGCCATAATCTTAAAGGTTCTCATGGGGGGGGGGGGGGATTGCCCCATCGATGTATTTTTGTATACGCGTTTATACTACACCAACTTCCAAACTTCGAAATGTGGCGGGTCATCACCTATCCCCCCCCCCCCCACTCACACACACAGCCCGCACGATACTGAAGCCCCTGTATCTACGCCACATACTACACTACATGGGAACTTTGTGAACGCCTCCTGTATTGTTTGTTGTAAATACACTACACAATCTAAAATTTTAAAAAGACGCCCGCGTGAGGGGGGGGGGGGTGGGGCGTCTCAGTAACTATCTTAATAACTAATTTCATATTTCGTTGATATTTGTTTTTGTTAGTTATATGTGTTGGGAAAAGCTATATGAAGAATAATTTCAAAAGTTAATTTATTTTTATGAAATCTGAAAAAATTGAAAAAATATTATTGAGGGGGGTGTGTGCCTTTAGTAATTTAAACAGCTACAATTCAAATATAACTGCGGCTATTGTTTGAAACTGACTGTGATGAGCTGATGATGAGGAGGAAATTACATGACAACGAAGATGATCAGGAGAGAGCTGCAGTAAAAATCAAAGAAAATAAGCACGCTGATCTAGGATGGAAACGCGGATGGGAAAATGATGACTGCAGTGATTACTGGTAATGTATGTCTGTTATGTTAATGTATGTTTGTTTTGTGTGATTGTTGTTTTCCATTCTCAAATTAATACAACTGATATTGTATGAAACACATTTGTTAATAAGTTTTATTAGTAAGCCAAAGTTTCACCAATTGAAACATAGTTGCAATGGTCATATCATGTTTGATGTTTGTTTATTTTTGTATGCAAACATTATGGAATCAAATGTTATCTGACAAACATGGACTGGATTAGTGTAATTTCAATGAGTAAACTAAAGTTTTCTCCAAGCTTTATGACTGAAAGATTTCTTTAGGCACTGTTAGGCTCTATATAACAAAGAAAAAATAAGAAAAAATACATAAAACCTCTAGGTTTCAGGTCAGCTGAATGTAGATATTCTAAGTAAGAAAATTGATTAATTTCATCAGCGAATTTAGATATCAAAGCTCAATATGTGTCCAAATTTGTCAAATCATAAGAATCTAACGATGACTTTTCCTTTTTGTTTATCTTCTACTCTTGAATGAGGTACTTTATAATTAATGTTTTCATGTGGTTTCAGCGCAAAGAATGATACTCGCACATGCTCGCTGGACGCTAAATACGTAGAAGCACAAGTCCTTTAACAAAAATGAAATTAAGAATACATGCATTCAGTATAAAATTCCGTTAATGTTTTGTTTTCATTTATAGTCAGTGAGTTTAACAAAGGGGCGGATACCGGATCTCGAGGGAGGGGGGGGGGGAGGGGTCGACCGCTCCCCTAAAAAGTAAGATTTTTATATGATATCTTGCTTGAAAATTGTGCATTTAGATTTAAAAAAAAAAAAAAAAGGAACGGGACCCAATCACGGCTGCTGATCGAACGAAGTGACTTCTAATCTTAAGCTTGATTGTGGCCCATCTCCCCCTTTTCCTGAAGACTACGTCTAGATACACCATTCTCTACTTTTGTAACTTCCTACTTAGGTTCCTCACTTTCCTTTCTTCATTTATTCCTTTCTTTTCTCTCTTCTCATGATCAGATTGGTTCCGATGGGAGTGAGCCGCTGAAGCCGTCAAAAGCAACACCCTCGAGCGGAAAGCATACCCATTACCAGTGTTTTTATTTTCTTGAATGTGTACTTTGTCGCAAAAATGGGAGCAAAAGGGTGGATATTTTTCAAAAAAATTAGCAATTAGAGCGACAAATTACCGTATACCTTATTAAACGAATAACAACCCTCTACCACTCGCCCATCCCCGTTGTCATCCTCGAGGAGCTGTTCTCCTCCGGGAGAGTTGTAAGTAAAAACAAAAAATACTGGATTAATTACCTAAGTTTGATTTATAAAAGGAAAGATTTATTTACAGTTCCTCACGAGCAAGGCGTTGTCATAAAAACAAAATTTCATGAGTAATTTTGTCCCTAAAAGGGGGGGGGGGGATGTCCTCTGGGGGAGTTGTGTGATGGGAGTCATCCCCCGGGGAGTTGGCTCCGGGGGAGTTGTCCTCGGGGGAGTTGTCCTCCGGAGGAGTTGTCCTCGGGGGAGTTGTCCATCGGGGGAGTTGTCCTGCTGGGGAGTTGTCCTGCGGGGGAGTTGTCCTGCGGGGGAGATGTCCTCCGGGGGACCCATCCTGCGGGGGAGTTGTCCTCCGGGGGAGCTGTCCTCCGGGGGAGTTGTCAGGTGGGAGTCATCCCCGGGGGAGTTGTCCTCCGGGGGAGTTGTCTTGATACATAATGTGGTATACACGTAGAAATAGATATGGTAGAAATACACTGATTCTTGTTCATAAGGAGGGGGGGGGGGGGGATGAGTGAATAAGGTCAGTTGTGTGAAGTTATGGATGCCAAGGCGTATGCTATGTGTCTATACATTAATAATGCATTCATGTATCGGAGGCTGGTCATCCGATTCGGTTCCAAATTCTCTCACCATTTCCCCCTTTTTGATCATTCATTCTAAATTTACCATCTTGAATTTCCCTACTTTAAGTCAGCTGAAGGGTTGATCATAAACGAAGCCTCCATGCTTTCGGGCTGACCTGGAAGGAGTTTTATGGTTAAATGTATGATATATATTCTTTGCTTTGAAATATCAAACCCTGATTTATTGTTCACCTTCCTCTTTGTTTTATTTTGTTTTGGTTTTTTTTACTAAAAAGGAAGGGAAAGGGTTCCTTTCTCTTCAGGGGTCTATTTACACTTTTAAAAACGAGTTTTTAATCTTTTTCACACCCTAATACATGTATTTGTGGTTTGCTAAAATAACAGCCTCATTTTTTTCATGGATACTAGTAGTATCCATGATGTTTTCAAACACTGGTGGCTTTTTCTGTTAAGGGACCCAATGACTCCCTAAATGTTATAAGTGTCAAAGTACATTCTAACGATTCTTTCCCTCATCAAAAAAGAGTGAACGCATTCACTCTGTTACGAGTGAATTTGAGGTGTGCATTTAGAGTGAATAAGAATAAACTCCTTTTAGGGGTGACTTCAGAGATCAATCAAGGTTTTGTGTTCGTTGTGACAGATAACTAGACTCATGACCAGGCGCGTAGCCAGGGGGCGATGGGGGCAGTCCCCTCCCCCGCCAAAACGCCAGAAAGAAAAGAAAAAAAAAAAAAAAAAAAAAGCGTGAGCGAGATGAGAAAAAGGTAAGAGATGTAAGAAAAGCGGGAGCAGACAAGGAACAACGACAAAGCAACGTCGGAGATTCCTTAAGTCCCCCTCCCTGCATCTCCCCCAAGGTGATTCGCACGCTTCGCGTGCTTACTACCCGCCCCCCATGAAATCCTAGCTACGCCATTGCTCATGACTGCATCGGTGTAGAATCACACTGCTAGTAAGTTTATTCCATCAAAACAACTCACATATACAGGTACATCTACATTCCAGACTACCAGTTACATAACAAGCTCTGGTGCTCGCTGCCATCTGAGTGACGCAGCAGGGGAGGAGATTAGTATATCAGACTGAAAACAAACAGAGAGTGTAGGAACATACAGGCAGAGTGTGGGAAAAGGGGTGACACGACATTTGCCTCCGGCGACATTTGCTCCGAAACGACGGACATTATGTCGGCGGAGCAAATGTCGGCGGAGCATATGTCGGCGGAGCAAATGTCGGCGGAGCAAATGTCGGCGGAGCAAATGTCGGCGGAGCAATTGTCGGCGGAGCAATTGTCGGCGGAGCAAATGTCGGCGGAGCAATGTCGGCGGAGCATATGTCGGCGGAGCATATGTCGCGGAGCACTTGTCGCGGAGCACTTGTCGTCATTTTCGGAGCAGTTGTCGCCGGAGCAAATGTCATGGAACCGAGAAAAGGATGATGAAGATGATGTGGACTGAAATGAGATAAGATGATGAAATTATTAGGACGCAATACAAGGATTGTGAGTTTTTCAATACTTTTTAAAAAATATCTTTATGTACAGATCAGTGCGTTACTTAGATCGAAGGGCCGAAAGATCGTCATTTATAAAAAAAAAAACACATAAATTCATTATTGTGAATTACGGTAAAAGTGTCACACTAAGGACATTTCAGAGTGTTGTTATTGTTTTTTTCATGACTTTCTGGGCAGAAACTATGGGCAATTTCGAAAGTATTGTGCAGTTGCATGAAATAAGTAAGCCCAAAACTTCTTTGAAAATTAAATTTTCTAATATTCATGGGGGGGGGGGGGGGTTAAGTTAAATCGGGTAAATAGGGATGATAATATGTCAAGGAATTGTAATGTCCCGCGGGTATATTGCAGGGGTTATATTCGAAACCATGTCAATTGGTTTAACTTCTGATATATATTTATTACTGCATTATGAAGAAAACGATGAGTGGCATAATTTCTTATAATGTATCTATGTGGCAATCGTTGAAAGGTGCATGTATTATGTGACATTTTCAAGATAAAATGGAAAATTAGTTTCCACTTTACTGCAATCGTATTTTTTTCCCGATAAGTTGATAAGATGTAACTAATCCCTTTAGCTAATTCCGTTATTTTCTTTTGAGGTTCATCTGAGTACGTTAAGTATATTTTGCAGATTAATGCCCGGGATTAATGTTGCTTAGTTTGCATTAATGATTTGAACTGTGTTTTCCGCCCTTCCGCTAGTAGCACAAACTTTTCAATGCAATTTCTAAAAACTGAAACAAATCAAAACAAACAATAAACTATAACAACAACAACAACAACAAACACGATTATCATTTGGGCTCTGATAGGAAGGGATCATGACAAACAGCTGAGCCTTATGTTGTTAAGGCTGTTGTGTTGTTGTTGTATATTCAAAGATTTTTTTCAAATGATTATTGTGTCCTAATTTGAAAAAAAGAAAGAAAACATTTAAGTGTCACTTGGAGTATGCCACTGTAAAAGTGTGCTGTCAAATATAATTGTTTGCTCTTCTTAAAAGTTACATGTAATTAGAAATCACCACATCTGTTTCATCGAGAATTTAACATTATATAGCCATGGACATTAATTATATACACAAGAAAAAAAGTATATTAGGTGCTATTATTTTTTTCAGCACCGACATACTGTTATGGGGGTTGGGGCAAGAGCCCCCCCCCCCCCTCTCCAAAAAAAAAAATTAAACAATAAATGAATAAAAAAGGGGGAAATGGGAACAAATTAAATTACCTTCCGGATATTATGTCCCGATCTTTGCATGACGAAATAACATTTTCATTAAACAAGTCGATTTTGGGATTGCTCTCTTCGCTAGCTAACAACTTTTCAGAAATGTATGTCATGTTCTGCCCCCTCAAATTATTTTGAATAATTACGCCACTGTTTTTCAGGAGAATTTATTAGAAGGTATTTTCTTTGATGCCGAATATTATTTTGCAACCACAATGTGACCGAAAAAATGAGTAAGTTGATGTTGGTAAAAAAAAAAAAAAGTTGGGTAAAAAGTTTGACCAACAACCGAGCAATATAGAGAGCATTTTAAGCTACTCAAAGGCAAAGCCAATATGTTGGGAAATGCATACCTTGGGTAAAAACACTACCTAACAATATTCTTTGGGTTGACCATAAGCCCAACGCTTTTTCACAGTGCATATGCTTTAGGATAACTTATTGAGAATAAGACTTCTCAAAATAGAAATATAAACAGTTTGTTAACTCCTTTGCAGACACTATCAGAATATCCGGAACATATAAATTTATCAGAACCCTTAATGACGGTTATTTAAACCTATTCAATATAAACTGCATTTACAAAGACTTGAGAGACCGTCTGACAATGACAATGTGTAATAATACTCTTGATTATTAATAATCATAATCAGGGTCAGCGGAAGCGGAAGGGGGGCTGGCGGAGCTCCCCACACTTTCGGCAAAAAAAAAGGAAAAACATTATTAATTTTTAAAATTATAAAAATTGTAATATAAAAAAAAGACTTTATGAATCAGAAAAACAAGGGTTCGGGGATGGGGGGGGGGGGGGGGGGGAGGGGTGCCGCCCCAACCCCCGCTAGGCCCTATCTGCAGGATCTGGATTTCGCCGGCCTGTTTGGGTGTCAGCTCCCTTCTCCCTCTAATAACGTTCGATGGCCTCTGGAATGTACCCGAAATTCTTGGCTAATGTCGGAACCAAACGGCGGCTTCGTAACGTATCAGCCAATAGTAGTATCAGACCGTCTGGTTCCGCAGGAACGAATCAACTAGTAGTTTGGTTCCGGGGGAACGAATCGACTAGCCATTTCGTTCCTGCGGAACCCGCAACACATCGACTATCACACCTGCCAGAAAGTCACTCTGTCATCACTGAGCTGAGCCTGAGTGAGGAATTGTAAGTCATTTAATGTGATTTTTGTTTTTTTTTTTCCTGGTTTTATCACATGTTTGTAGATTGTATTAAGGAAACTCCAGAGTCTATTTTAATACTTTCTTTGTAAAAAAAAACTGAAGGTTAAAGTTAGTGTCCGGTTTTTTTTTTTATGTTAGGCTTATCTTAGTCTTAACTTAGATCTAGACCTACACCATTAAACTTGCTTCCGCGTCGTGAATCTTTGCACATCGTCATCGGTACCGGTACGTTTATCGGAGTGGGGCGCGGTGAGCCGGTGACCCATTATTTTGACCGCCGTGTCTCGCCCGATGATTTACTTGCATGAACTTTGCATGGCGTGTACTTTTGGCAAGAGTTCCATATTACCACCCACTAAAATTGAAAAATATAAGAAAAAATAAAAAATAAGAATGCAGAAGGCAGAAATGACTTGGAATGATAGATCTAGACCTAGCCTTCTTAGCTATAGATTGCTGACATAGGCCCCTGTGTAGACTGATGTGACCTGAAATATTATGCCTCCAGAGTCCACAATCACACTTTCTCATGCCCGGTTAACCCTGCAAACTACCTTCCAAGTTCGCCAGTGGACCAGTCCGATCAAATTTGATATAAGAACCTTAAATTTATTTTTCAAACTCAAAATATCGACTTTTGATTGATACGGGATCCTACCTTCTTGTTGATTTTCGCCGCTTGATTAATTTCCATTTCTATAGCGCGACGACCTCTGACATCGTGATTCACCTACACCCGCTGGTCTCGGCCTCA
>JAPZVO010000964.1:0-24261 GCA_029962745.1 Echinometra lucunter | reverse complement strand
TCAGCACATGTATATTGTTACCAGATTTCAGAAGAAAAAATTGAAGTCATATATGAAATTCTTATAAAATATTTAAATGTATTGTCGAGAAAAATCAAAGAAAAATCAAAAGAATATAAAGAATCACTGGATCGATTTACCCACAGTGTATATCTTCTTTTTATTTCGGGAAGTGTGAGATTTTCTAACCTTCTCTCCTTTTTCCAACATATGACACCCCTTGTAATGTTAATTTAATTTCTGAAGAGGCCCGTAGGTTCATGTGTGTAATGTTTTGATCATATTCATAGTTAATAATTAACAGGTTAATGAGTTTACTGCCAACCTGACTCGGTGATAGGAAGGTACTTTGAGCCTGTAATAAAACCATAAAAAAAATCATTCCTGTATACTCACGTCACGAGATATGATAATGAAAGAAAATATGATAAATCTGTTCTGTTTACTGAATGATCTATTTCGTATGATCTCTTACCCTCAGTACTGGATGATGTTATCTGACACACGATTTAAATTTCACCTGGATGAACTATTTATTAAAGTGCGCTACACTATTCTGGCTCCATTAGCAATACATTCTTCCTTCACGTTTTAGAATTATGAAATGAGGAAAGTCGGACCAGTAGTACTTATCGAAGGAATATTTTTGATTAATCTATGATGCCAGGAGCCTTTCTATAGAGGGTCACTCCATTTCATCTAAAATTGGAACTCTTAAATTTACTTTAAATAGAATTAGACCATCTGACTCACTTCCCAAAAGGTTGTCAGCCTGACCGTAGCCGCTGGGCAATGCCAAACTAGGATAACTAGATTGACTCTTTAGGGAAATAAAAGTGTAGATAAGCATTGACTGTCAGACCTTTGTGACATTCGTCAGAATTATTACTGCATTTTTCATGTAACCGCTTAATCCACACTTGTATGTGAATTTCCTCCTCCTTTCCCTTTTCCCCCACGTAACTTGGACCCAAATATCTCACCTCTAAGGCTATCACTCTTCTTTACTTCTAGAATCCACTGTAACACAATATTCGGTAATCATTTTAATCACTTTAGAAATTATTCATGACGACCCTCACTGGACAAAATATTACTAAGGTTTGGTAAAAACAACAACAAATACTAGATCCTGGTCCTAAAATTCGTGGACGCATAATTACTTTAATTGTGGGCAAGTTTTTATTACCCCACATTTTTACAACATACATGAACATGGTGAAGACACTTTTCATCTGTCCTAGAAAAAAAGTAACATGAAACGACAACTTCCCTCAAGGACATTTTCAATGTAGATCTTGATGATATTTATAATGTATATCAGTTTAAATATAAATTCATGCAAACTTGTTCGATTTAGCCTTTAGCTGTGAATTCTGTATGCTTTAAATAAAAAATTGTACAGACCCGAATTACAAATTAAATAGACAATTCACACACGTAAATTGTCAATGCGAAAGGTTTGGGCAATGTCAATTCAATTAACAGTTCAATATAACGCCCATACTGGGCTTGACATTAAACAAAGCACACTATCAACACAAAACAACATCTGCTCTTTTTATTGACCTTATTTTCATCTTTTTTCCCCTTTTCAACTATTGTGATTTTATTCCTTGCTCATCTTCAACTGTTTATCTCTTATTAAAGCATGTATTTTCCTCATGAAATATCGCAGAAAAGCCCAAGCTAAGGAAAGATTTCAAGAAAGATATCTGCTCTATTTTGTCTCCAACTTATTTAGATAGGAAAATAAATTCTGAGAAACGTTTAATTTCAAAACGATAAATGATAGATGTAACACGAATGTTACGAAACAAGCTAATGGAGTTACTTTATCATAAGCCCAGATTTTGAACAAGGTTTTGAGCAAAACACTTCCTTTAACCAGTACTCTTCTGGTAATTAATAATTTTGATTAGAAATCGAAAAACCCAGTTTCGGAAAGAGGGCCATCGATACTATTTATTTATTTTTCTGCATTTATTACATTATGACAACGCTGACAGCATTTTACATTCTTATGTTCACAATATTTCACTGGTCAGTTATTTTTGATGTCATTGGTACTATCAGCCACCATGGCGATCGGCTGTTTTCTCTCCCAGAAGGATCTGAATTGGTATCGAAGAGCCAGTTTTCTGATCATCGAATTCCTGATAATTCTAACGATTTTTCAAGAATTTGTTTATTCTTCTCACGTTGAATTTGTGGCACACCCTCGTGATCTGAGCGTGGTAGAGGGTGGATCTGGGTCGTTTAATTGTACCCTCAAATCAAGCCTACGCTTTGTTGCCGCAAAATCATATTGGAAAAATGGTCTTACTGATTCTATCCATGATAGTGCAGGGTATAATGTCACCACAACGACGAACAATATTACCCAAACAATTTTATCCCATCTTACTATTAATAATGCTCGAAGGAACATGAGCAAGCTCTACAAGTGCTGGATAGTGTTAAAAGTTACAAATTATTCACCGACTGCTGTTTCGTCTGAGTTTGCAAGCCTTGATGTGTTGTACTTCCTGAACGATGGAGACTTGCATTGCCGATGACCATTGGATCCACTGCTTCAAGAAGGGAACCGAGTAACTGTCGAATGTGAAGGTGTACAAACTAATCCACAAGCCATCCTGAGATGGTTAGGACCTACTGACACACCTTCCTCCTTTTCTCAAACAGGAACACGGTTAGTTGGGAACATCACAATCACTCCTTCGCTGCACAATAACCTCCTGCTATGTGTTGCAGAGAGCGAGGTTTTTCCTGAAAAGCAAGTCAGTTGTTCTCTTGGTCCGTACTTAGTCTTCCATTCTCCTACTGTGGAGGTCGTCCCTCATCAGGCTGAGATGATATGGCCTTCAGTTACCCAAATGCAATTCCGATGTAAGTCTAGAGGATATCCTCAAGCAAAGAAGCACAGGTGGTTCTGCCAACCTGAAGAATTATTTGCACAATGTACATCGCATTCACAGAATGTAACTATTACTCTAGATGGAGTTGAAACTGAAGAGACCCTGAACATGCTGAACATATCATGCGAGGCACAAATGAGGTTGCAACTTCACGGAATAACTCCATCGTTAACGTACATTACGTGGACAAGCTAGATGACTGCAAATCGAATTCTAAGTATTTGCCAGGTTTTGTCGAGAATGGAGCGCCAGCCCTTTTCCATGAAGATACGACAGATGTTCTAAAATGCTTGATTGAAGTAAATAGTATAATGAAGGAAGTGACATTTCAGTGGTCCCTGGGTGGT
This sequence comes from Echinometra lucunter, assembly GCA_029962745.1. Taxonomy (NCBI): domain Eukaryota; kingdom Metazoa; phylum Echinodermata; class Echinoidea; order Camarodonta; family Echinometridae; genus Echinometra; species Echinometra lucunter. Next base: position 20,996 of record JAPZVO010000964.1, on the reverse strand, counting down.
CTTCTCATCGCTCTGAGCAAAGGAGATCACGAGGTTGTCAAGTCTTCTGAGGGGAGTAGTCATCTTATTGTATACAATTCACTCAAAGTAACAAGACAAGGAATCGTTGCATGCAATATCAAACATGAGCATGATGAACAAAATAAAAACTGGAGTTTAGATCAACTTGTGACATGCAATTTCTCACTTGCTGATTTGAAAGACTCGACGTCAAGGATTACGAAATATTGGCAAGGTATGCCCAAATTCATGATAGCAGTGCCTACTGGATGTGGCTTGTTGTTTTGTCTGATCTTAATCATCCTGGTATCACAAAAATCCAAAATGTGTAGAAGGAGAGAACCAAATGCATACCATACTGATGCCTCCTTGTCTGATTTTAGAGGTATCTTATCAAGTGCGCATGGAGTCACTTCACAAAACCTAGATGGAGTTCTTCCTGTATATGAAATTCCTGAAATTGATTTAGGCAGATCAACCTCAATGAGAAAAGCATTTACTGTTTCACACTTTGGGACAGGAAGGCATATAAGTGTTGATCGCTTCCTCGAAGCAGAAGGAGGAGGAGGAGGAGGAGGAGGAGGAGAAGAAGAAGAACAAAAAGAAGGAGGAGAAGGAGAAGAGTCTTTTCCTGACAGCATTGTTGAAAGTAGTGAACGTAATTCTTGTTCAAGTGTTGAAAAATAGGACATGCCATCTCTTTCCGATGACACAAATGAGAGCGACGTTTCAATTCTAAGCAGTAATTATGAAAAGGGCAAAGTAGTAGAATCTCTTGTAGGAAATACCAGGAGTAGGTATTTCTGGGCTAAGACGACACCATTAGCATGATCAGGTGAGGGGAGTAATGTGTCCATGGTCATACGTAGTACTCTACTGTGTTGTATATTTAACCATTCGCTAATAACTATTTAAGAGCTAGATATGGAAATAGAAAAGGGAAGTATATAATCCAAACAACCCAGAGGTGAAACTCTATCAGAGTCCAATATACCTTTATATATATATATATATATATATATATATATATATATATATATATTGAAAGAAATTTGACAAATGCAAACAACTTTGGCAACTCCCTTGTAAATAATAAACACTGAAAGAAATGAAAATGGGAGAATAATAATTGCGTAGCTCCCTCAATGTTCCCCAGAGCTTTCATCCATTTTGAATCAAGGGTTGAAAAAATGCCTCCGCCGGGAATCGAACCCGGGTCACTGGCTTAGAACGCCAATGCCTTACCACTAAACCACAGAGGCGGACCAGCAGTTAGGCGTGACCGAATCCAATTGACCGACAGACTGATTTCCAACCCTTTTTGATCCTTTATTTTGGTGCAGATGAGTTAATGAACAATGAGAAGACCCAACTGCGACATGCGGCTTCTCATTGTTCATTAACTCATCTGCACCAAATTAAAGGATCAAAAAGGGTTGGAGAAGACCCCCATTTTTAAACTCAAATTTCCGTTCCAAATCATAGCATTTTTATCTTATTGCGAAAAAGAACAAAGAAAGCCGTTCCAAAGCATAGCATTTTCTTCTTATCGAGAAAAAAGAAGAAAGAAATCTGTTCCAAAGTTTTGCATATTTTTCGTTACGCCATTCCGTCCGCATTGATCCGCTACAATGAGCTGTATTTTGGTGAAAAGCGGCCCGCAGAGCGCTCGCTGTCCGACCATCGCCTCTACTCGAGCGTACCCGGCGCCCGTCGCGCCGGGCTAGCTGCATGCACGTATGTCGTTCCATAGGGATACATACGCACTCACACGTAGGCGAACCGTTCCAAAGACCACCGTTTTTACAAATATTTGTACTTCCAAGCCTGTTCCAAAGACCCTCCTTTTCACAATAAGCCCGTTCCAAAGCCCCCGTATTTTGTCTCGCCCGCGGCACATACCTACCACTTTTTGGGTCGAGTGCCCCCCCCCCGGGGGGGGGGGGGGGGGCTCATGCTACCGATGTATGGGTCTTCGAAGGCCTTTCATGCACAACCTTTGGGAGGACTCAAGACAATGTTGGTCTGGGCCTTTGGTCTGGGCCACCAGTCTCATAATCTTTCGATGTTTGTGTCTGTAGGTCTACTGGAATGTGCCTCTTCATTATTTTCTTCCTGTTTATCTCATCTATCATAGTCTTAGGCCACTGTTAAGATCACATTTACCTACGACATCCTGCCACATTAATCTCTTTTCCCCCGTGATTTCTCCGGTGGGACTACTTAAAACGTACATTGTAAGGGCAGTTGTCACACCTCACAAAAAGTAACTAACCGCTTTGTCTTGAGATCATAGCTCAAATATGTGTTTTACATCGGACAACTTTTAACAGAATCTGAAAGAAAATTTAATTCCAGACATGTGACACTTCATTTGTTGAATGTTGAATGTGAGCACAATGGTGATATATATGCAAATACCTCCAAAATAAAAGTTGCAGCAGTCCCTATTGATATGACAGTCTCTATACAAAGAATGGATTTCTGGCTGTGTATAGAGATAGGGATTGCTACAACTTTTATTTTGAAGGTATTTGCATACAAATCGCCATTGTGCTTACATTCTTTATTCGATTTCAACAAATGAAGTGTCAAAATGTTTGGGATAAAATTTTCTTTTAAATTCTATTAAAAACTGTCCGATACAACACGCCATATCTAAGCTATGATCCCAAGACAAAGTGGTTAGTACTTTTTGTGAGGTGTGATAATTGCCCTTACAATGTACGTTTTAAGTAGTTCCACCGGAGAAATCACGGGAAAAAGAGATTAATGCGGCACGATGTCCTAGGTAAATGTGATCTTAACAGTGTCCTAAGACTATGATAGTAGAGGTGAACAGGAAGAAAATAATGAATAGGCTCATTCCAGTAGACCTACAGACACAAACATCGAAAGATTATGAGACTTACAAATTATCATTAATATCGGTGGTCATGCGAATGCCTTGGAAAAGCAGTGATCTAACAGTAATCGTGGTAATTGGGGCGGTTTAATGTTCATAGGTTATCCCATTCGTGCTTTACATCAGATCTACAGCCAATGAGAGCATCACTGGAGCAATCTTTTCCATGCCGATACACGTGGATAGCCAAAGGTCTCTTCTGTTAAATCCTAATCCAAAATATCAAAATATTTAAGGCTTGAGGAGGCAAACGTACCAATCGTGAAAGGGTTCTTCGCTCAAAGAAATGTTTCAATTTTAGTCATATTCACGAAACTTACACATTTGCATAGCAGATTGCAGTTTTTTTCCCCAGTTTTTGTCAACTCACTTGTCTTTTAAATGGAATGAGTGTATGATAGCCTTATCTTTCTGCACGACCATACGTGGTGATAATTTGGATGTCTTAAAATTATGCCAGCTTTAACCTTAAAACGTACCAAAGATTAATATTGCAAAACATCCAATAAAGTATGAATTTGCCGTGGCTCGTTCAACCATGCAATGTAAATGATATATGTCATAACATAAACACAATTGATATCCATGCACTGATAAATCACAGAAAGCTCTCTAATTGTTAAAACTCCTAACCTCTGGAGTCAACCTCGCTGATATCAACCAGCATAACTACCCATGTTTGTCAAGAACAATTTTTGCACACTTTCACAAAAGCTACTTTTGCTCGCTCAAGTACTAGTATAAAATCTTTTGAGATTTTTTTTTTTTTGGTGCGATTTGATAGAAAGGTCTTTGGACTATCCAGCGCTATGAAAATCTCCTGAAAATATGTCGAAATATTTAGAAGAGGAGGCATTTTCTAACTTTACACTTTTTTTTTTTTTTGGGGGGGGGGGGGGGAGGGGACGTATTGTATAGGAGAAACACCTGGCAATCCCTTTTTCACAATTACCCACTGTTATGGCCTTGTAAATAACTTTCGCATGAAGCATAACATCTTTGAAAACAAAACCAGCACGAAAACCTCAACAACTGACAATTCTTGTTTGTTTATTTGCAGAACAAGCAAATTTTTATTTCGTAACATTCAAGCATTAACGCAGTCCATGAATACATAAAATTAGTTTAAAATCGGCGATTACTGAACATTACCAAGTGCAAATGACATTGTAAAGTTAATTTCATGAAATCCAAGGGCGCAACCAATTTTGTATAAACATTTATGACCTAGTTATGCGCATGGAACAATAATGCTCACAAAGTAAGTCAGTGAGAAGTATTTTCATGATAATTCGAATTCACGCTCTAGAATTTGTTGATTGCAATGTTCACATTTCAAATGCACAAGATCAACGAAAGCAAGCTTTGCAAATACTTATCAACAGCAGCAACAAAAAGTACCAACGCAACTACTACTATTACTACGTCGACTAATATGCAAGGAAAATAAATGAAAATTTGTGTTCATTGTTGTTTGATAATTTGTATCCTTTGATATAATACATGTAATAAATTGGTGTATGTATATATAGAGTTGTGAATAAGGATCTACACTCACAAGTAAATTTCGTTGTTTGCATGATACAAGCTAACTATTACTTCTTACTTAAGTATACTCATTGTTACCTGTTGTACATTTCGACAACGTACAGTTGAAAAGAATCCAAAACCTTTTCTGGTACTCTTGATTCGAAAATTTCGACCATTTGATAAAGCAACATGCTCGACTACAACATGTAAAATAATTCTTGCATACCGAGTATGGAGCTTTACAGATATGTACGTATTAAATGAAATCGTCTAAAAAAGTAGCAACAACAAGTATACCAGCGCTATACCATAACTACGTCGACTAATACCATTATAAGTACGCGAGGAAAATAAAGGAAACTTTGTATTTATTGTAATTTGATAATTTGTATCTTTTGATATAATACATGTGTATATATTGACGTGAATAGTTGCAAATAAGGATCTACACATATGTAAATGGCGTCTTCTGCGTAATACAGCTAATTATTACTTTTTATGTATTTACTATTTCTAATCTTTTGTACTTTTCGACATCTTATGTTTAAAACAAAGAAGTGCTAACGTAAAGTTGAAATTCTATTCTTACGAAAACACTGCAATATATATAGGAGTCAGTATGAAGGATAACTGTACGTCATCTACATTATTGTATTAAGCAGTCGCTCTACCTTTTAATATATGAAATACACACAACAAACAAATTCGTGTTTAATATCATTATCATCTTTTCAAATGAAGCTGCAAAGTGTTAGTGTAAGTAGAATTTTAAGCAATTTTTTCTTCATAAACAATAGTTTTCTGAAATGACCTATTGTATTTTTGCATTAACAATTATTATTTTCATTCGTGGATTTAATATATAAAGGAGGTGCATTGATGTATGCACAACATGACAATTTATTACAAGACAATTGCTATGTGCACCTGAGTCAGCATGTCGCTGAAATGAAGGAAATGATTTTCTTGCTTTTAAAATTGCAGAAAAAAATTTTACTTGCACTTTACATAGATGCCTAAGTGACCGGTTAGACTGGCTGCTGGTTAGTGTAATACCAGCTTAATGCCGTTTTGGAAGCAATCTGCAATATATCATAGTCTTAGCTTCTTATAGGAAATATTCTCTTACTAAAAAGATATTTACATCTTAATCAAATAGAAATCAACAAAACAAACATATCAAAGTCTGTAACGGATTGTGATAAGTAGCAAGGCGTGCTAATGGATTATTGTCTTTGTTTTCTTTGATGCAGGATAGTAGTAGTATTTTTATTTCGCTTTTAACTTTTCATTAAAAATAATATCCATTTTCTTCAAGGATATGAATGTCAAACTCTTCGAGTAAGCAACTTTAATGAATTATGTGCAAGAAACATCAAAGACTCATTCCTTCGTATGTCGAATTGCCTAAATAAAAGAATACATTATTGTACTAACCCAACTCTTCAAGAACGACTTCTTCTGTTTCCTATGATTCAGTATATACATGCATGTTTGATAGTGTTCAATCTTGAGATTCTACGTACCATTAAATGCATATTTTGTTTGATAACGAACAACAGACATGGAATCAAAGTTTGGCATCCAACATTAAGCAAACTATCCTCGGGAATGAAGGTGCCGTGGTATACTGGTTTACAATAACGTTCTCCAGTCGAGAGATTGTGGGTTAAAACCAAACCCCTTCATTTTTTTGTCAAGATATGTTTGTCATCTTCTGTTCATATGTACAAATTGGCTAACAGAAGGAAGAAATTCACATAGAAACGGAGGCTATAATGTAATCATCACGCTCAAAGTACCACTTTGAGTTATAAACATGCATACGTCAAAAATGACAAGAGAAATCACAAGTCAAAGGAATAACTCACTGCACGATAAAGGTTATATAAATAAATGCATGCCACTCAGTGATCATTATCATGATTATCCTGTAAAAATGGACATGAAGCGAAGTGTATGCAGCAATAGGCTTCTTCCGATAGACACAATGTAGTGAAATGTTAATGTGTTCAAACTATAATAATATTTCCTCAATATGTGTATGTATCATACTTACGAAGTAATAAATCTTAACTCGTGTATTTGCACTATTTACGCTCCCAGAGATGTCTATAATTCTGAGTTTTATAAGTGCATTTTATCATACACATTTCGGGGGTCTTGTTATACAAGCCTGCTTTCCTCAGACCCCTCCACATTACGTGCTTTAGACAGGCCTACATATTTAATGAGGATTTTCCTTACACTGTCATATATAGCTGATTACCTTGTAAGTTGTGATCATATTGTATACTACTTTCCACAATGTATAGCATGTTCTCACGTTCTATAACATTGTAAATGTCTTGTTTTGTGGAAACTTTCTATGAACTTGACCCTAAACTGAACTTGTACAAAGAGTAAAACATATATCATACACGTTCTTATAGTATAGCTCCAACATTATAGACAAAGGCTTCCGTACTTATTTACAGGTGCTGGGCTTGAAATTTCATATACATAAAACAATGCATAAACGAAGACAAAGGTATGCCTTTTCCAGATGTAAATGGTAAAATAAACAACGTAAAAGCTCCATCGTGTCTGCCTGGTATGGAGGATTTATATGCCATATACAGCATATCAAGAACAACAAAGTATCATTTTTTTTTTCTTCAAAGCCATTACATTTTGTACAGTTATTTGTAAATATTGCTAAATAATTACCTTTTTAGAGAGTTTAAAAAGTGATAAGAATGTTAAGTTTAGTTTCCTCGATTATGAAAAAAGGAAGGGCTCTGTACAGGATACATATCAAAGACTCATCATTTGCCTATAAAGATTTATACAATACTAGATCTGAGCTAACTCTTCAAGAAAAAACTTTTATTTTCTGCGTTCAGTATATACTGGCATGTTTAGTAAGTTTTGGTTCTGTTGAACTATATGAATAAAAAGCAAGCCAGTCTCTAGCATGAAGGTAACATGGTATATTGATTTTCATATTTTGGACTTCAGTAGAGAGTTTCCTCATAAGTGTTAAGTAAAATGTTGTCATTACACACTCTGTGTTTCACTTTGAGTTTTAACAATTCATTCGTAAAACAACTACGAGGGAAGGAATCACAAAATAAAGAATGTCTTTGAATTATCATTTTGATCAAACTTCATGACTACATCGAATGCTTTTCAGATAACTGCTCATTATCCTATTTAAAAATGAACTTGATATGTCTGTGCAGAGCAATAGCAATAGCCTTTTTCCTAGGGGAATACGTGTTCAAATGTTGATGTGTTAAACAAGCAGTGATATGCCTTCAATGTGTATATGTAGCATAAGATGGAGTGTAAATCCGGCTTTAACTATGTCTGTACGCACTATGCTAGCCGAAACAAAATACAAGTTATTTACATTCTTATAGCATAGCCCTGACATTATATACTAGGGCTTCTGTCTAAGTCACAAGACAAGTGCAGACATGATAGAGGTTGAATTTTTAAATGCATCACAAAAAGTGAAAGGATAAAAAAGTAAATGACGACAAAAGGGAACGCTTTTTCCGAAATACTAATGGTAAAATAATGTATAAGTTATAACTGGTGTAGAGGACTGATACGAATCTGAAAATATACAAGCTGATCGATAACCACTTGTTGTTTTACCGATGCCGTTATGGTAGAAAACGAGGGGATAAAGATTAAAAAAAAAGAAGAATGTGAACACAAGGATAACATTCATGTGCCCGCAGAGGGTATCTGTCCATAATGGTCTGGCCACCACATGCAATAAGAAATACACGTAAACGTATATCTTTGACAGATAAATTTCAATTGACGAGTATTTAGAATACGCTATAACACTGCTATTTACAGAACAAATATTTCATATGTAATGTCTCGAGATAAAAATTATCCTTCTCTGTTTCAGGCATCAAACAGGCCATTAAAAGGAGCTCGTAATGACGATAAATTGCAAAATTTACATTATTCATGCGATTTTTAATCATAATGTGTACATCACATGTAATGCAGTTAGGGTTGAATTAAAACATGAATTTTAAAATAGCGTTAGATGGTATATACGATGGAATAGTTGGAACTCAATAACAACAAGTTTAATGACGTGTTCATATTACACGGAACAATGGGCCTATATCACAGGGATGGCAAGAGGCACATTTCACCATTTTCACTAATCATGCTGATTATGCATTTAGCTTATGTAACTGAGAGAGAGAGAGAGAGAGAGAGAGCTGAAAGTAGCGAAGAAGATATTCGTCATCACATTACTCCGGGATTTAAGAATCATCTGGAGGGTATAATGCTAATATGATCATGCTTACATTATGAGGTAAGCTATAGTCATGAATAGGAACGTCTATAAAAACAGGTAATATCCTTTCTTACTTTCTTACTTTCTTACTTACCGAAATTCTCAACTCTGTTTTAGCTCTGTTAACATAATCATACTGAATTTTCAAGAGGTCAAGGGGGGGGGGGGGAGTTATTGCGAGTATTACGCATATCGGAGATATCAAAACATAATTATGTAAAAACATACATTTCTTTCTGAAGTAGGCCTACACTTTTTAAAAACAAAATAAAGAATGCAATTAAACGTCTATACATTTTGACATGTTGTGAGAGGCGAATTCCCCTCAGTGTCAAAGTCAAGGATATAACAACTTAAAAACAATCGGACAGGAATTGCATTCCATTACACAGGCAATGCATCCGTAATCCAAACTGAAAAAGGAATATACCGAGTACGTAAATGACTTTTCAGATAATAGATAGCTCTATTGCAGAAGCACAGATAAAACAGAAAAAAAAAAGAATCTTGAAACTTAACATGTTATGGTACTCTTTTGGATTTTACATATTATATTCATCAGTACGTGAAAAGCGTACAAAACATATCATACGAATATACAACAACAAGATACTTATGTTTTATATTACTTCTGAAATGATTGTGAATACTAGTACCAAACAGAATATGACCATATTCCTATTAACATGCCTCAGTAATAGCTCTTTTAATTTATTCTAGGAAATATTTCCATTGCTTTAGTGGATGAATGAGAAGAATTCAATACATTGCTACAATACAAATTGCTCGAAATGGAAATAAATGAAACAGTCCCGAGGTAACAAATGCACCAAAAATATAGAATTGAATAATTTTGTTTTCAGCACTAATGGATAGGGAAGAGGTGACCAGACAATCGTGTTTTACCGTTAGTAGATAAAAACTTTTTTCAACTACTTCTAGTGCAAAAAACAAAATAAAAAAGTTCAGAGGTAACTAGCAAAGCGTGTTTTTTAAAAGTTAGAGTATGAATCTACGATTCTTATCGAAATTCTATATGGAAAAATGCACCAATATTTGGTTTTCAGCACTAACAAATGAGTAGGACAGAGGTGACTAGACAACTGTGTTTTACCGTTAGTAGATAAAAACTATGATTTCAATCAGCTCTGTTTTCAAATGTTTCTATTGCAAAAACAGAATAAAAAAGTTCAGAAGTAACTAGAGAAATCGTGTTTTTTAAAGTTAGAGTATGCACCTATGATTCTTATCAAAATTCCATATGGAAAAATGCACAAAAAAGATAGATTCAATAATATTTTGTTTTGAGCACTAACATATAGATAGGAAAATGGTGACCAGACAATCGTGTTTAACTATTAGTAGATAAAAAAACTATGATTTTCATCAGCTCTGTTTTTAAATGTTTCTAGTGATAAAGCAAAATACAAATATTCAGTTTTACTGGAAATTACTTTTTGATTGCATTAAGCTAATTAATAAGAAGTTTAAACGCAACCAGAGATGACCCCTGTATTGGAATGGACTATTGTATAAAAAAAGAAAAATTTATTTCACTAAGAATCAAACTTGTGAAACTAAGAAATCGTTTTTCACCCACTGGAGGATACCTCTGAGACTTTCATCACCTTCGTATTCATATGGATTAAGTCTGCACAAACAAACAGAAACATTTCTTCTTTCAGGGCAGTTGGGAGGGGTAACGCTAGAAATATCAATTTTTTTTAGTAAACTAAATAATTATAAAATAGACCAGGTGTATCAACAGGTAAGTGAAAGGCAAAAGAGAAGGAAGCGTGAATTGTCTAGAAGCACCCGATCCCGTTTGGAATTCTGTTGAGGTTCTTGGAGTGCTTGTGGTGAACCTGATTGCAGTCCTTCTGTTCCTGTCAGCAGCCGGTGTAGTTACAGAGGTATCATGATCATTACCATTCCTGGCCTGGGTTACGCTGTTCTCACTGGGTGGCCACCGAAATTCATTGCACATTTTTTCATTCACATCTGAATTTATATCATGTGAGCAGCATGAGAAACGGGTGTTATCGAGAAGTAAGAACACTCCCCTAGTAACCTGGCCATTATGTGTAATGTCACCCTTAGTGCCAACCCTTCGACCGTTCTGGTAACATGTCAGTGAAGTCTCAACACTTCCTGCGGTGGCCCGACAATGTACTTCGTATGGATAATTGTTATCTTCACTTACAGTGATGAAGCATTTCGCAGGTCCAGGAGGTATTTCAACCAGAATATCCTTCACCACAGTTTCCTGTCTGAAGTTTTCAAAATTGTGGAAAAATGCTCTGAATACGTACATATCCTCATCTACACTATGAACGGGATTTATGTTCATTTTGATGCAGATGGACGATTTCATTTCAGTTACTGAGGTGGAGAATCTAGGGAGTTGGGATGGGGTTTTGAAACCTTCGATATCATCATCTCCGTTTATACAGAAAGGACGTAGCTTAGAATTAAAACGAATTGTGAATGAATATGGAGAGACTTGCATGTGGGATATGTTATCGGGGAAGCGTGGGATATCGAATGGAATCACGGCAGGTTGGCCCGCTTGTAGCGTTACGCGTTCAGTACTCGAGCCTCCTACTACGAGACCCGGACTTCCTGCTAGAACGATTGCAAGGGCGATGATCATGTGGAGCAAGGCTTGCTCCAGGACAAGGATTGAAGAACACGGGCTATCCACTGATCGACGTTTTTGCTAGATGGGAATAGATTATAAATAGCAAAAAAGAGAAAGGCAAATTACATAAATTCATTACTTCCCCAACCATAGCATACTCTGCACTTGCAATTATCATATCTATAGTGGTCGTGCACACAATAAATCTAACCCGTATAAGGAAAAGGATTCCTACATGTATAACTGCCGAAAACGGTAATAATCGTGATACATAGAAAATTCAACGGAAAAGGAAATTTATTCACAGCCTTTTAAATCTGTTGATAATCGTCACTGTCTCCACTAACTTACACATTCCTCCCTTCCACTTGTATCTTATAAAATCAGTAATTTGGATTATTACACGAACGATTTATCTAATTGCAAATAGGAGTTTTCACTACAATGATACACCGGAATGTCGAAATTGCTATTTATCTTTTACCCCAAATAATTATCCCAGTTAGAAAGAGAACATCGCAATTTTTTTTGAGATTCCGAGAATCTTGGTGTGGACATGTTGGAGTCGGTTTAGCTGTGTGACTCGGGTAACTTTAGATTAATTTAGTGCATAATAATTAAACCTTAATTCTCTATGCACTTTACACTGGAAGGAAAAAAAGTATGGTTACATAAACATAAATATCTAAGAGGACATGTATAAACAAGAAATTACATCACATTATTGTTGGAAAAGGGAAGTCTTTAAGAATCTCTTAAATCATTAAGGGAAGTTACATTCCTAATAGATAAGGGCAGAGAATTCCACAGAGCTGGGGCTGAAACTACAAATAAGGGTCGGTGTCCATAAGTATGCATATTAACAAGGTGTGTTGCAAGGAGGTTTTGTGATGAAGATCGAAGTGTGCGTATTGGATTGTGTTTATGAATAAGATCTGATATATAAAGTGGAGCAAGAAACGGTTGTGTATACTCCAGCAGAAAGTCATTTTATACCCGATTTTGTTAAAAAAACAAAACAAAACTGCAATGCAGTATTGAATGGCATCTAACCACACTTGACATTCTGGGTCAAATCGGATCTTTACTGAATAAGATATGAGTTCCATTTGTATATTCTTTTATTTATTAAAAAACAGGGTAGCCCATTATGCTGATCTCCCTTGGGGTTTCAGCTTAAATAAAAAGTTAACATTAGAATTTTAAAAATGAATCTCACTGTGCTACTTCAAAATGGGATAAACATAAGAGTTATAGTTTAAAAATACCAGTCTGAAAATTTCAAAGCATAATATCCACGAAACGTATTTTTAAAATGTCAACCAATGTTTGGGAAAAATTGTAACGGTCGGTTCCACAGACTAGATGTAAGGAGCGCGCATGCGCACAGAGCTCAGCTGAAAGGTACAGCGTGTGCATTTGGTGTAACATGTGTCGTATGCGGAGTAACTTTTTTTTTCTAACTGGAGAAAACGGTCCTCTCATTTATTGTCTCCGCGTGAGAGAAAAGTGATAAAATCGAGCTTTGTGTCCTACTAACAGCTTTTCATCCAAATTATGGTTGGTTTCAAAGGCTTTGCGTACAAATACACTTACTCATACACATGTTTCGTCTCAGTTTGAGAATTTTTAAAATCAGCTGCTCACAAAGGCAATAATTGCCTTTAAACAATTCTACCGGCGATGGATGAATCCGACTTACACCACGTAAACTATTTTCCTACTTAACATCTGCTCTCTTGCAGAGCGAGATATATTGAGATGTAGAATTTATCATTGCCTTACCTTCTTTCTCCATCCTGAGTCCAAGGAAGGTTTTCTTGTGAAGAAAGAATTGCCTTCGTACGATTTTGTTTGATCTACCGGTGGGCTTGACAGAAAGGTCCTGAAATGCAATTATCAATATATCTTGAGACTAAAATGGGAAATTTTCACTGGATATTAAGTTGCATGGGTTAGTAGGTAAATGGTTACAAGTAAAAGATTAATCACTTGCAGATATGAGTTAAGTAATAATGATATTGTTATACAGTATTGGAACAGGAATTATTCATACATACATTAGTGTATATATGCTTGGGATGTCTTGCACTAGCAAACTTATTTTATATATAATTATGCAACTATTTACAAGTAGGTATCACGAAATTATTTTTCGCATGAACAATACTGCAGTTAGTTCAAAAATAAAGAAAATGTCAATTACCTCTCGAATTTCTCTTCATTTTCCGTTCTTAGTTGATCATTTTGAGCATTCACCGATGAAAACGGTTCCTGTCAGAGGTAATCACACACACAAGAGAGAGATAGAGAAAATTGCTTATTATACCGTGATAGAAACAGGAAAAAAAAACTTACAGGCACCACACCTTGAGTCATTTATTTGTGTTTTAATGACAAGACAATATATAAAGTTTGCTGCCTGAAGCGGCGTCATGCCATCAATGTCTTTTGAAATCGAATAATATAACGGCATTCGTTATGCCAATAGGAAATTCTGATCTTTATTTGGTCGATTACTTCATAGGGGAGGGAAATATATTTGCATTTTCGTTTCGATTATAAAGGTACTCCTATGACTACTTAACATAAGATAATGAATTTGAAATACATTGCCGTAATAATAAAATCGTAAATATTCACTCACTCCTAATAACGTGTGCAATCTGGGCTCCGTTTCATCATATGGATGGCAATTCGTCTCGGTTGTATGTAGGGAGGATTGGTCGAAACCGCCCCGTTTCCATAGGGGAGGTCCATCCAGTAAGGAAGAAGCATTGTGGTCTGTATCGTTAGTGAAGCCATGGGTTAAGCTGTCATATTGTGCTGGACAGATATTTCCCGAACGTTCTGGGCCTGTATACGATTCCTTTTCTACTGGCATCGAACCGCTACTTTCCTTCACTTGTTTTTGTTCTGTGGTTTTGCCATTTTTCTCGGGACATTTAAGCCTTGCATTGACAAAAGGATTGGATTCATCCTTTATCCTCTTTTCCACAAGGGCAGGCATTGTGGATGGATACTCATTGTAGATTGCAGTGAAGTCTTCTTCATCAGCATCAGCTAGAGTGTAGCCATCCATGCTGTCCACAGTGGAGACATCACATGATTGTTCAGGATCATAGCGCTTGGCTGGACGCTCGATGGGTGTCTTTTCATTAATGTCATACCCGTTTTCATCCTCTCGTAGTACCTCAAATAAACTTGGCGTACGATGTCTTTGGGTATATCCCTGATGGCAGCTGAAGCTAGGTTCATTTGGATCTATGTTTACCGTGTAATTCCCTCTTAGAGTAAGGTATTCCATGATTTGTGTGTGACATCCTTTTTTTGCTGCCTGAAGCGGCGTCATGCCATCAATGTCTTTTGCTGCGATGTCTGCTCCATTTAGTGCAAGGAATTCAACTACGTCCTGATGTCCTTCTTGCGCAGCGGCATGAAGTGGTGTCCATCCATCCTCATCTTGCTCTTTGACATTAGCATTGTGGCTAACGAGGAACTTGACAACATCCATGTTACCATTATAACAGGCTGCATGAAGAGGAGTTCTTCCACATTCAGTTCTGTCATTCACATTATAGCCTTTGGAAACTAGGTATTTTGCTACATCAACATGACCGTATTGTGTTGCAATGTAAAGAGGGGCCATTCCGCGAATAATGGTAGCCTGACATTGTGCAGCCGCATAGAGTGGGGCCATTCCACCATCTCTGTTCTGCCAAGCTCCATTCGCAGTGAGATATTTGACGGCTTCTAGATGGCCATTATGAACAGCAGCATTGAATGGTGTCCAACCATCGACATCACTCTTATTCACATCAGATCCCTGCTGAACAAGATATTTCAAGACTTCCGTGTAACCTCCAATAGCTGCGCCGTGAAGAGGAATCATCCCTTCGTCATCTTCCCCATTCACATCAGCTCCCTTGGAAACGAAGAATTCTACGAGAACTAAATGACCACATTGTGCAGCCGCATAGAGTGGGGACATTCCATCGTATCTGTTCTCCCAAGCTCCCTTCGAAATGAGATATTTGACGGCTTCTAAATGGCCATTATGAACAGCAGCATTGAAAGGTGTCCAACCATCGACATCACTCTTATTCACATCAGATCCCTGCTGAACGAGATATTCCAAGACTTCCATGTGGCCTCCAATAGCTGCGCCATGGAGAGGAATGCTCCCATTGTCATTCTCTTCACTCA
Source organism: Echinometra lucunter (assembly GCA_029962745.1). Lineage (NCBI taxonomy): Eukaryota > Metazoa > Echinodermata > Echinoidea > Camarodonta > Echinometridae > Echinometra > Echinometra lucunter. The sequence continues at coordinate 5,399 of JAPZVO010000964.1, read as the reverse complement.
CATCAGCTCCTTCAGAAATGAAGAATTCGACGAGATCTAGATGACCAAATTCTGCTGCGGCGTGGAGAGGGGTCATTCCGTTATATCTGTTCTGCTTTGCTCCACTAGACATGAGATATTTGGTGGCTTCTAGATGGCCATATTGAACAGCAGCATTGAATGGTGTCCATCCTTCGGCGTTAACCTGGTTCACATGAGATCCTTGTTGAATGAGACATTCCATGACTTCCATGTGACCTCCAATAGCAGCGCCATGGAGAGGAATCCTGCCACTGTCATTGCCCTCATTCACATCCGCGCCATTTGAAATGAAGACTTTCACTATGTGTAAATGACCGGATTGTGCTGCCAAGTACATAGGGGTCATCCCATCATATCTGTTCTGCTTTGCTCCATTAGCAATGAGATACATGGTGGCTTCTAGATGACCATTAAAAACGGCAGCATTGAATGGTGTCCATCCTTCGGCGTTACCCTGGTTCACATGAGATCCTTGTTGAATGAGACATTCCATGACTTCCATGTGACCTCCTTCAGCAGCACCATGGAGTGGAATCCTTTCATCTCCTTCTTCGTTCACATCTGCTCCTTCAGAAATGAAGAATTTGACTAAGTGTAAATGACCTGACCGTGCTGCTAAATAGAGTGGAGTCATTCCGTCATATCTGTTCTGCTTTGCTCCATTAGCCATGAGATATTTGGCGGCTTCAAGGTGACCATATTCAAGAGCAGCATTGAATGGTGTCCAACCCTTGTGGCTCCCCTTGTTCATATCTGATCCTTGTTTAATGAGATATTCCACGACTTCCGTGTAACCTCCAATAGCTGCGCCGTGAAGAGGAATCATCCCTTCGTCATCTTCCCCATTCACATCAGCTCCCTTGGAAACGAAGAATTCTACGAGAACTAAATGACCACATTTTGCAGCCGCATAGAGTGGGGACATTCCATCGTATCTGTTCTCCCAAGCTTTCTTCGAAATGAGATATTTGACGGCTTCTAAATGGCCGTTATGAACAGCAGCATTGAAAGGTGTCCGACCATCGACATCACTCTTATTCACATCAGATCCCTGCTGAACGAGATATTCCAAGACTTCCATGTGGCCTCCAATAGCTGCGCCATGGAGAGGAATGCTCCCATTGTCAATCTCTTCACTCACATCAGCTCCTTCAGAAATGAAGAATTCAACGAGATCTAGATGACCAAATTCTGCTGCGGTATAGAGTGGGGTCACTCCGTTATATCTGTTCTGCTTTGCTCCACTAGACATGAGATACTTGGCGGCTTCTAGATGGCCATATTGAACAGCAGCATTGAATGGGGTCCATCCTTCGGCGTTACCCTTGTTCACATTAGATCCTTGTTGAATGAGACATTCCATGACTTCCATGTGACCTCCAATAGCAGCGCCATGGAGAGGAATCCTGTCACTGTCATTAACCTCGTTCACATCCGCGCCATTTGAAATGAAGAATTTCACTATGTGTAAATGACCGGATTGTGCTGCCAAGTACATAGGCGTCATTCCATCATATCTGTTCTGCTTTGCTCCATTAGCAATGAGATACATGGTGGCTTCTAGATGGCCATTGAGAACGGCAGCATTGAATGGTGTCCAACCAGTGTTAACAGCTTTGCTTACCTTAGATCCTTGGCTGATAAGATATTTAATTACTTCTATATGACCTTCTTCAGCAGCACCATGGAGTGGAATCCTTTCATCACCTTCTTCGTTCACATCTGCTCCTTCAGAAATGAAGAATTTGACTAAGTGTAAATGACCTGACCGTGCTGCTAAATAGAGTGGAGTCATTCCGTCATATCTGTTCTGCTTTGCTCCATTGGTCATGAGATATTTGACGGCTTCAAGGTGACCAAATTCAACAGCAGCATTGAATGGTGTCCAACCCTTGTGGCTCCCCTTGTTCATATCTGATCCTTGTTGAATGAGATATTCCACGACTTCCATGTTACCATTAATAGCAGCACCATGGAGAGGAATCATTCCTTTCCCATCTTCCTCGTTCACATCAGCTCCATTTGATATTAACAATTCAACAATGTCGATGTGACCAAACCGTGCTGCAGTATATATTAGGGTCTTTCCGTCCATTTTGGTCTCCTCATTGCCTGTTGGTAGAAGATATCTGACAACTTCTATATGGCCATGTCGGACGGCAAGATGAAGTGATGTCCTACCCCAGTTATCTTCTTTGTTCCTATCTGATCCTTGTTGTATGAGATATTTGACGATGTCCATGTGCCCTGCTTCAGCTGCACTGTGAAGAGGAATTTGGCCTAACTTATTTTGTTCACTTGCGCCTGCCCCCATCAAGAAGAGAGTCCTTACAGAAGAGATCTGTGCATTGTGAATCGCAGTACGGAGAGGAGTCAAGCCTCTTACGTCTTTTTTGTTCACAATAGCTCCAGCTTGAATAAGACTGATGATGTTATCTGAATGACCTTTTGCCGCTGCTGCGTGAAGAGGTGTCTTACCTTCCTCATCACATTTGTTCACATCACCGCCTTCTAAAATGACGTTGGATAGGATGTCAGCATAACCATGTGAAGCTGCTTTATAAAGTGATGTCTGACCCAAGTCACATTCGACATTTACGTCTGCTCCTTGCAGGATGAGATGGTCAACGATGTCTTCATGTCCTTCTTGAGTAGCTGCATGAAGAGGAGTGATGTAGAGAGGTGTCATTTCGTCGAATCTCGTATATTGGGCTCCATTTTTTGTCAAGTATTCAACGACATCTAGATGACCATTGTTTATTGCAGCATGGAATGGTGTCCAACCTGACTTCGATACTTTGTTCACTTCGGATCCATGACAGAGAAGAAATCTGATGACTTGAAGCTGACCTCGACTAGCTGCACCATGGAGCGGAACCTGCCCACTGTCATTTTCTTCATTCACGTCAGCTCCTTGGGAAAAGAGGAATTCGACCATGTCCAAATGGCCAGATTGAGCAGCGATGTAGAGTGGGGTCATTCCATGAACCCTAGTGTCTTGGGCTCCCTTGGTTTTGAGATACTTCACAATTTTCACATGGCCATTTTGTATTGCAGCAAGAAATGGTGTGGTACCCTTGTCATCTTTCCTGTTCACATCAGCCCCAAGAAGAATAAGAAATATGGTGATTTCTATGCAGCCACTTCTAACAGCAGTGTGGAGAGGAAGTTCGCCTTTGCTATTTTTTTCATTCACTCTTTTCCACTCGGAATGGCATCCTGTGACTAGATCCAAACGACCACATTCTACTGCGATGTCGAAAGGTGTGTTCTCTGGGTTCAACTTTACCTTTTCCGTTCTTTCTGTGGAGATACATTCTGCAATGTAAGGTTGAAAGTTCCTTCCAGTAGCATGGGATGGTATCCACTCTTCACCTATTGCCCTATCTGCTTCATGCCGAATGAGATACTCAATAATTTCAAAGCGATTTCTCATAGCTGCACCGTGAAAAGGAATATGACCGCTGCTATTATACTCGTTCAAATCATGCCCTTGGGAAATGAGGAATTTTACAACGTCCAAATGGCCAGCACGTGCAGCGATGTAGAGAGGTGTCATTTCGTCGAATCTCGTATATTGGGCTCCATTTTTTGCCAAGTATTCAACGACATCTAGATGACCATTGCTTATTGCAGCATGGAATGGTGTCCAACCTGACTTCGATACTTTGTTTACTTCGGATCCATGACAGAGAAGAAATCTGATGACTTGAAGCTGACCTCGACTAGCTGCACCATGGAGCGGAACCTGCCCACTGTCATTTTCTTCATTCACGTCAGCTCCTTGGGAAAAGAGGAATTCGACCATGTCCAAATGGCCAGATTGAGCAGCGATGTAGAGTTGGGTCATTCCCTCATATCTGTTCTGCTTTGCTCCATTAGCCATGAGATATATAACGGCTTCTAATTGGCCATTTCGAATTGCAGCATTCAATGGTGTCCAACCGTCATTACTGCTCTTGTTAATATCAGATCCTTGCTGAATAAGATATTCCATCACTTTTATGTGACCCCGAAATGCTGTACTGTGAAGAGGAATCCGGCCTGTAATATCTTCTTCGTTGACACTGGCTCCTTCAGAAATTAAGAACTTTACGATTTCTAAGTGACCAAACTGTGCTGCCCAGTAGAGAGGAGTCTTTCCCTCATATCTGTTCTTCTTTGCTCCATTAGCCATGAGATATGTGACGGCTTCTAATTGGCCATTCTGAACTGCAGCATTTAATGGTGTCCATCCAGTATTGTCTTTCTTGTTCACATCTGTTCCCTCTGCCAAGAAGCTTTCTATGATGTTTATATTACCTTTTGTAGCTGCTGTGTGAAGCGGTGTCCGACCCATCTCACACTCGACATTTACGTCCGCTCCTTGTAGGATGAGATAGTCAACGATGTCTTCATGTCCTTCTTGAGCAGCTGAATAGAGAGGAGTGAGTCCACCCTTACTTGGTTTATCAGGGTTTGCTCCCTGTGAAATGAGGTCTTCAACGTTTTCAAGATGACCTTTTAAAGCTGCCTTGTACAGTGGCGTGTATCCCTCCTCATCTGTCAGGTCTATGTCTAGGGTGATGGATAGATCTTGTCTTATCATGTCAGAATCATCCAAAGGGTTCTTTTTCTGTAGTGTCTCATACATCGCATCCCAGCCTTCATTCCCACTGGTGTCCAAAAGCTCCATAATTTCTGCTAGTTTAGCAGGAGAAAGGCTTTCTTCCAGATCAACATGGATGTCAGTATTAGGTGTCGCTAGAGTACCCTGCATAGGCTCCGATGTGGCGTCCAATATATCCGAATTGTCTGGTTGCGATATGACTGGGAGTGCAATATCTCCTGCAAATTTGTGCTGTTCCTGTGCTTCGTCCTGCTCAGTGCCCAGAATATCGGATGCATGACGTCGCGACACGTTATGCAACGGGGAGGTAGGATGAAAACCGGTTCTGTCGACCCTGTAACAAAGGTCGCATTTCTATCGTTATACTCAGGATATTATGAAAGAAAAAATGAAAGAAGAATAATTATGCACCCTACTGTCATGACTGTGTCATTGGCTACTTTTTGCCTAAAGTCCAGCTCAGATGAGACTTCACTGGAAATTATCGATGTGAAATCTGAATACTTCTGATGATTCTTAACACAAAATTATAAATTGGGATTAGTAAAATGTGACAAAAGATTGTAAAATTGCAGGAGTTCATCTTTTAATAGACAGTTCGTCGTGGAGGAGAGGGTTTGAGGAAACCTTAGTAAGTTATTAAAGCCCTCTCCCTACTTGTTGATACTTTATGATTAGTGATTTCCCTCGCTAATTTGATCATGATATTTTCCCTCACCTTGTCTTTAAGTTAATGAAACCGTGAAGGAACATTAAACAGATCACTGTG
>JAPZVO010000963.1:0-24269 GCA_029962745.1 Echinometra lucunter | reverse complement strand
AAAACGATGGTTATTTTTATATGTCAAAATACTTCCTTCCAACTTGATTACAGGAGGTGGGGGACATTAACTGTACTTTTAGTGAATAATACGGGTACGGTTTTCTCGGAGGAAGTTTAAAAAACTCCACTCTCTAAACCAAGAAGCTAATATGTCTAAATATGTTGAATTTTCATTCCAATATTGGCAATATTTTACCTGATATCCATACTGCGCCAATCATCAGCATAAATAGATATTGTCACATCTGAGTCAGTTGGAATATCCTCTCATCATTATTATATAAGAGAGGGCTCAGGACGCTCCCCTGAGGGAGACCGTTGTGCATTTTGTATGTTTTGGATTCTATGTTTGCAATTCTTACCTGGAAGGTACGTTCCGTTAATATTCCGCTAAATAATTTAACATATTACCTTGTATACCACATTGCTTAAGTTTAAATAATAATCCTTCGATCCAAAGGCTGTCGTAAGCCTTTTCACATCCAAGATACTGCTATCATATGCTCACTGCAATTAATAGCTTTCTGAATGTCGTTTTCCAGTAGGACAATATTGTCAGTGGTACTACTCGGCCCTTTTCGAAACCCGCTAAGGAAATTGGGCAATAAACTATTTTTATCTATATACCATTGTAATCTTTCTTTTATCATACGCTCTATAACTTTAGCAAAACATGATGTAGTGATATTGGTCTGTAGGAGGAGACTTTCTTTGGGTCCTTGCCAGGTTTTAAGATGGCACTAATATAGAGTGTTTTGAAGGGAAGAATATCCCCCGTTTCCCATATTTTATTATTAATATATTAACATATTTCTTTTGTGGTCTTGGCATATTTTCGTTATACAGTATATGGAATGTTATCTTTTCCGGGAGCGGTCCACTTGGTGGGTTTTACTGCCTTTTCAAATTCATTCATTGAAAATATTCATTATGACATGGTCTGTTTGAAAAACAGAAGAACCTTGTTCTGGTGTCAAGGTCGCTTTTTTGGTTAGTTTCTTTGTCTTTCACTCCCACAGATTGGAAAAAATTTCCCAAAATCTCTACTCTCTCTGATACAGATGTGATATCTTTCCCGTTCTCACCAATATAGGCATGTTTTTGTGATTTTTTTACAGGACTACTCCGTTTAAACGTTTTTATACATGTCCATATCTTTGTCTCTGGCATGTATCTGTCTAACTTACTGCAAAAAGCTTGCCAGTATTTTCGTTCTGCTTGCCGAAGAACTCGCTGTGCTTCTGCTTTCTTTTTCTTAAATTCTTCAACTCTGTCAAACGTAATTTTTCTTGACAGGTAATTACTTAATCTATTTCTTTCTTTTATTTTTTCAGTGCATTCCTTGTTCCACCAGGGAACAGGATTCCGTTCCGATTGTCTATTTTTCGGAATCGTGTCGTAAATGCATTCCTTCAAATATTTCATGAATAACTCATAAATTTTTTGACGTCATCCTGAGTATTAAATAACTGATCTTTTATGATAGCTTTACATTTATTTGCAATTTAGGCAGTTTATATTCTTGAAGGACAAATGTTCATGTGCCATTTTTTCCTCATTAATATAATTTTACATTGTTTTCCATTCTTTCCAAATGTTATTTGAATAAGGATTGGGAAGTGATCACTTCCAAAAGAATTTTCCATAACCTTCCACATCGCCTTACTGGCCAGTGATGGGGAGGACATACATAAATCTAGGCACGACAATTCCCAGTACGTGGGTCCAATCTGGTTCCTGTTTTGTCGTTCAAAACTATCAAATTGTTCTCATTTATAAATTGCTCGATGGCGCGTCCATTTCTATCTGTTTTCTCACTACCCCACAGGGTGCTATGTGCATTGAAATCGCCTACAATTATCAGTTTATCCTTTTTATTTACATTTTTCAGTAATTTATTTAAGACTGATTCATTCAGTCTCTTACATGGATTGTAAAAATTTATGATGGAAACTTTTTCATTAGCCACATAAATGTTCACTTGTTGTAATTCTAGATTTAAATCATTAATGGGACCCTCGTAATCAATACCATCGTGCAAATATTGGCACAAACCCCCTCGGGGTTGACTTTCTCTATTTCTTGTGAGACATGTATATTCAGGAATAAATAAGTAGAATATTCTTGAAACCAGGTTTCCTGAACACATATTAACATATTCTTTATGTACTTCAAATGCTTGAGAAGTTCATTGCCGTGTCCTAGTAAACCTTGAGAATTCCATTGCAGAATGGAAAGCAGGACCATAATAAATTTAATCCCTGCCATGTTGTGCTAAGTGCTCTCTTTTTTTGTTGCAGCAATCTTTTTGCTGCTGCCACAATCAAGGCATTGATATCGTCTTCTGTTTTCCCCTCTGTAAAAGAAAGGATTAATTTACATATGAAATCTATAATTTGATCGTCATTAGCTGTAGCTATAAAGTTTGGATTTGGAGTGGGTTTTGGGCTTGTTTCTGTTTCACTTCTGATTATTACATGGGCTGAAGTGGTAGCCTGGGAGGTAATTCCGATGGTGGTTGTGGAATTATTTTGGAAAATTGGCGGTGCTAGTAGTAGGTGCCACATTGTAGGTATTACTACTTGAGGACGAACGTCAGAAGTATTTTTCACTTTGATCTGATCGACAGGCTTATGACCATGTTGTAAGTTTAACTTTGATTTGGGTTGGGAAATCTCCACGTTATCTTCAGTCTTCATGGCCTGAACCTCCATGGTATCTTCAGTATGCATGGCCTGTTTTTGAGTTTGCTGTGTTTTCCAAATTTGGGAAGCTTCTGCATATGTTATTTCTTAGTAACTTTGATTTCCTGAAACCTGTTTAGCCTTCTTTGCTTGTTCACAAACCCACCCTTGGTATGCCGCCGAATGTTCCCCTCCACAGTTTGCACATGTTGGTGTTAGTTTCTTTTTTGACACTGATCAAATGTATGGTGTTCTCCGCATCTTACACATCTCAGCTTTGATCTGCAAATATCTGCCGTATGTCCGAACTTTTGACATTTGTAGCATCTAGCTACTGGGGGGATGTACTGTTTTACTTTGAAGAATTGGTAGCCAAAGTTTATATTTTTTGGAAGATCTGAACTACTGAAAGTTAGTACAACACTTTTCATGGGGATATACTGCTGATTCTTACTAGCCCCCTCTGTTCCATGATCAGTCTTGTTCCTCTGGTCTTTTTTTACCATTCTTTTTACTGCCGTTACATTCTGGGCTCTTAATTCTTCCAGTAACTCTTCTTTCTGAAGTTTCGACAGGGACTCCATATATCACACACCTTTTGTTCCTGTTCTACTTCTGTAACCTTTACAGGTATGTTACCTATACTCTGAATCTGTGAGATAGCTTTCATCTGTTTGGTGTTTTTGCACTTAACCAATAATCCTGTACTTATGGGTTTAATAAACTCCACTGGTTGAATACATACATCCTAATTGCTTTCGCAATTTTCAAGGGGTTAACATTTTCAAGTTCTTCTGTCTATCTATTTGTGCTATAAATAGCTTGAGGTCGGTTTGGGGTGGTCTTGAGGTTGTGTGGGGGTACGATATATGGTAGTATTCATGTCTGAATCGGACTCTGATCCATGTTGGTTTATGTTTTCTATTGTAAATTCATCGCTTCTTTCTCTCTTTCTTTTCTCTGGTTGATGAGAAGTACTTTTTCTACGATGGGACCTTTGTTTGACTGTCCACATATCATCTTCATCGCTCATAAGAGCAGGTTCCGGTTCTGAGGCCGGCCCTCCTGTCGCCATGATTGGCCTTTTCGAAAGGAGCGGGAAATTTAATTGTTAGTGTGGACCTAGTCAGGTGCGTTCTAAACCTATACCTATCTATGGATAAAGTGCTGGGTGCTTAAAAAGCCCACAAAATGTTGCTTACCCTGTAAGTCATTCAATGAAGCGAATATTCCAAAGTGCGCAATTTGGTTCAAAACAATTTCCGAATTTCAAATCACAATAATAGTAATTCCAGAATAAATTCCGAGTATTCCGAGAGAGTGAGTTATTCCTGCCACGTCAGCTCAGCTCAGCGACCAATTAGGAGCGGATGCGTATGTTTAGGGTAAAGGCGAACGAAAGTTGAAGCAGTAAGGTCCATACAACTTGCTAAGTATAGTGACCTATATCAGGATAAAGCTGAAAATCTCCTCTTTTTCATGGTATAATCAGCTAAGAACATGAAATTTCATGCAAACTTTTATTCAACTTTTCATGCGGGATGTCATTTTGAACTACGCGAAGCTTCAGTGCTGGCTTCCAGTGTCAGAGCGGAATGCATATGGTAAATGTGGCTTACGAAAGTTGAAACAGTAAGGTCCACACAACTTGCTAAGTATAGTGACCTATATCAGGATAAACCTGAAAATCTCATCTATTTCATGGTTTAATCAGCTAAAAATATGAAATGTAATGCGAATTTTTATTCAACTTTTCATGCGGGATGACATTTTGAACTGTGCGAAGCCCCTGATAGCAGACGTACGTCTTTAAGACGTCATAAAATGGTCTCAACTGGTCCACACGTCATACGTCGTATAGACGACTATTTTGCGACGGCAATATAACGTCTTTTTTATGACCAATATTTCCCCACTTTTTGTTTGACCATAATATGATGTATATTTTACGTCGACTATTTACCACTTTATTACGTCTTCTCTAAGACCAGAATAAGACGGGTTTTTTACGTCAATTATTTCCCACTTTTTAACAGCTTTTTAAAGACCACAATATGACGTGTTCTTTACGTTATTTTTACATCCATTATAGGCCTATTGCTAGGCCCTACCAAATTCTTATGGGTTGTCCAATAATCATATAAAAAATAAAATCATTATCAATATCATCAGTAGGCCTAATTAATTAATAGGCTAGTATTAATTAATCAATATCATTAGTTATCAATATTATTGCTATTGATAATGTATCATTATCAATGACAATAACCATTATAAACTTCTTGCATTTTTTGAGACATGATATTATTCAAAGGAAAATTTTTTAATTTGTACCCCGAAATAAGGTAAGCGTTCCATGAAGAGTTTTTGTCAATGATTTTTTATTGACAACTGTTATAAGCTACTAAAAATCCTTGCATCTGATTGGCTGAGAGGAAATTAGTAGGTGGAAAATCACTGACGTGACTCTTCATGGAACACTCCATCATCTCATTTATCATGCTGTGCACCTTGTGGCCGTGGTAGCACTCGACGCGAGTCGGGTTATCAACAACTCAGACAAGGGGACAACTCGGCCCCTACTGTGAATACGCTGACCGAATTGTCCTACCATGACTGAAAATTCATGAAGTTTTAGGGTTAGGGTTAGGGTAGGGTTTAGAATTAGGGTTCAGGTTAAAGTTAGGTGATAGAGAATGCCGGGAGCCCTGGACAACAGTCAGCCCCAAGACCGAGTTACCCCAGATCATGGCCCCGGCCCGGAATCCTGATTTGGTCGAGGCGTAGTCTAGATTCTGGACTCTTTTATGAAGTTTTTATATTCCCCGGAAACAGCTGCTAAACTCACTGTACGCGTCAAGTCGAGTGATGGCGCGATCCCGAGAACCTCAGAGAACCTGTCCACCCGGAGAAAAAAGAGTCCAGACCGATTGCTCTCTGCTGACGACAGAGGTCAAAGGTTCACGCTCACGTTACTCATAAATATTCATAAAATCGCTGTCAATCAATCGGTGTTTACATGCAGCGAGCTTAGCGCACGTGGAAATGCCAGCCAGCTGATCGCGGTCGACCGTTCTTCGAAGAACGGACAGCTAGCTGGGTGGACGAGTTCAATACATCAATTTTCATTCAACTCTCTGCAAATCTGCTCTTGCAAGAAACAAGGTGGTGAAATAGGAAAGAACTTGCATTTTCGCATGACATGTAAAGCTACATGTTACTACATCTCAGAATGGAGGACATAGGCCTAGATCTAGGCCTATTCGAGCGACATGCATGCAAAATGGCATCTCCTGTGGCTGTGCGTTGGTGCATGATAATTATGTAAGACTCAACTGGTAACTTGTACTTGCAAGACTTGTTTTGAAAAGCGAAAACGCGAACAGGAAGATAGGAAAGGAAAAAGGGAGAACCTGAGCGGGTTGGGATTACTATTATTTTTACCGAGATAACAAAGATGTGTCTCGTCGTAATATGTTGTTACTTTTTAAAAATGGAAACTTTTATAGAATTTTTGAAAAGTGATGAAAAATAAAGGTAATTACAACTCGCATACATGCCCTCCTTCTAAACTCGTGTTTATGAGAGTTGAGAAAATGGACAAACGTTGATTAGTTCAGTTCAGTTCAAGCGTGTTTATTTCTCATGTATCATATATACATATCAAACAAACAGAAATTACAATATAAGAAAAATGATATGCAAAAAATTGAAACAAGTTGGCAATAGATACATATACAAAACCTATAGCATGATGATACAGGGAATAGATAACATGAGAATGAGGAACTAAAAAAAAAGCAAAGCTTGTAAAACATTAGTTCCTCGGTGATCAAATACAATTTGCAAGTTATAAAGTCGGAATGAATTTGTATAATTATACCAAATTATGGAGTATTATACATTGCCTTTTAGAAAAAATGAGAACCCCCCCCCCCCCCATCAAATTAGAGAAAAAGAAGGCTATAAGAAGAGAGTGTAAATGTGAAAGAAGGAAGAGAGAAGGAACATATTAGAAGAAGAAAGGAGCAGAAAAAGACATAGATGTGAATAGAGCGTTCCACGTGTCAGACATTTCAAGCTAAATAGCGGCTATGTAAGAGAAAATAAAAAGAAGAAAGAATTAGATGTACGATTGTAAAATTAATTGCTTTAACTGTTTTTTGAACGGGGACAGCCTAGGAACATTATTTGAGAGATGGGTGAATCTCATTCCAGTACTTAGGTCCAGTGAAGATTACAGTTTTTTTGGGCAAGGGATGTCCGTGAGAATGGAGAATGATACTGATTTGATTGTCTTGTGGGATATGAGTGTATTTCATAATTCCTTGTGAAAATAGCAACAATTAAGAGGGGTGAGCAGCGCGTTTTGTGATAATTGAAACATGAAAATTCCTAAGTGCCAATAATTATAGAAATCTTCCATTTTTGATATTTTGTTGTTGAAAAATAAGATGTCGGTGTGAGAACGAAAGTGAACATTATGTATTATTCTCAGGATTCGTTTTTGTAAAATAAGTATTCTATTACTGAAAATCTTGGAGGAGTTGCCCCACGCTAAGATTCCATATGTAAAATAGGGATAAATAAGTGTCATATAAGCGACAATAAAATCTGAAATGAAAACATATGCTTTAATTTGTTAATAACGCCAATATTTCTTGATACTAATCTATAATAGATATGGAATTTCCAAGAGAGTTTATCATCAATAAAGATGCAAAGAAACTTACTACAGGGCCAAAACCACTAAAAATGTACAATTGGGAAGTTAGAATTTCGGAAAATTCAACTTTCTCAAAATAGCTAAGTAGACTAAAAATGAAAGATGACAATATGAATTTTGAAAATCAAAAATATGAGCACGTAATATTGTGAACTTTTTATTGCACAACTAATCAAAGTGGAGAGGTGATTTTTTTGCTGGTGTAACATACGTTACTTCTCCCTCAGTCTTGTCGACATCATTAAGTCAGCTAAGGAATGCACTTTTCTACTAACTTTTCATCACTATCTGTACTGTTCCTGAGACAACTCTAATGCCAAAGAAATTTTTCAATTTTCCTTTCATGTGAATATTTCAAATCAATGTGAATTCAGTATTAACAAATGTGGAAGAATCTGCGCACGCATGCATGTGGGTTCAATTGTTTGGTATATAATGTTGAAAATTTCAACATATACGCCATATCAATTTACCTACATTTTCCATATGGATGCATTTGTCAGACATAAATTAATCAATATCTCTTACAATATCATAAGGAACTTATTTCAGTGTTTCATGTGGTAACGTATGTTTCACTTAAGCAGTCACGTAATGTTACCAAAACTTAACAATCAACAATAACCAAAGAAAGTCTTGCGGTTTCAGTAAGTAACCCAATATTAACACTTACAACTACACTATATAGATACAAAGTTCTCATTCCAAAGTGAGGACGACGTGTTCGTACATAAAATGATAATTAGTAGCATCTTTAATTATGTAATAAACATGGTATAAGCCAAACAAATCAGAAAGATTGGGTTGTGTGTAACCAATTTCCATTTCCTGGTTTTTGTTTATTTCTGACTCTAGCTATTCTTTTCATGAGACAAAAGGATTTTCACAAACCGTATCTTACATACATAATCACCCAATAATGTCCATTTTGGTATCACTAAGGAACCTTATGTCACTTTAAAAGCAGTAACGTATGTTTCTTATAAGTAACAATAATCATGATAATTAAATACGCAAAACCACTCGAGGGGGAGTGATCAAAATCGCTTGTCCTCTGCGTCATTATATAGGGAGATCAATATAATCCTCTTCATGTAACCTTCCGAAAGTTTTTTTTTTTTTCCTTTTTTTTTCTCTCTTTTGTATTGTCTTCTTTAATCTGATTATATCTCTTCTCTTGCTTTCCTGTTCTCACATTTTGCTGTCGGAACATGGCTTCAGTTTTTCTTTGTTTCTGTTCCTATATATTCTGCTTGAATTTGAGCTCTCTCCCCCTCCCCCATGTTCCTTTCGTCCCTTGACCTTTATGTGATAATGAAAAGAGATTTTTGGAAAAAGAAATTCACAATAAAATTGAATTTTGAGTGAAAAATGAAGATTCAGATGTGATAGCCTTCCACAATTTATTTCGTAACCTACGTTACCATTTTTAACACACAGGGATCGAGATCCTGCCTTGAAAACGTTTTGAAGATGTTATTATCACTTTACAACTCTTAAGCTTAGATGTTGATTACTACAAAAAGCCACCCAAGAAATGTCCTTCTCATGTCATTGCCGCTTTTCTTCATTTATTTTGTTAAAGAAACCTACGTTACGATAAGATTGTAGACTGGCATTATTGGCCTTATGGTAGCTAAGCGTCGCTTTTGTGTCGTGGCGCTAGGTAATACAATAGTTGACAAGCGTACAGCTAAGATTTAACCGAATTTAACTGTAAATAAAAATGACCAGTAACGTATGTTTCGGTAACGTATATTTCATTAAGCATTAAGTGGGATTTACGGAAATGATGTAAGGCCACAGATGCAATTATAATCCCTTCAAATTGACAAGATTAACAAGCCCTTTTCGTTTGGCAGCTTTTCTGTTGTCAATCGTTGTTCAATTCTGACAACGACGGTAACATATGTTACATTTCTTATCCATACGGTTAAAAACACATGCCTCAGCTCTTCTTATGAGCTTCTTTTTCTACAGAATGGATCTATACACATCGCTGCAAACTTTTATAGACTGTAGATGGGATATCAGCGAGTGATTACATTGAAAGAAACACAAAAGAAAACTTGGAAAAAGGTGGTATATCAGAGATTCATTCTACAGGTAACGTAGGTTTCACTGACCTTTGCGACAAATTTCTATTGCGAAAATTTTTATTTTTACACGTGTACAATGCCTGAATATTATGTTATCTTGCACACATATATCACAATCTATTTTTCTATGCCAGGATCTAAGAATAAAAGCATCCTTGTTTTTTACAACATCGCAAGATATGTTAAATTTTTGATTTGCGACATGCAGTTTTTGCCCGGACAGAATAATTTCTCAAAAAACTATGTTTGAATGCTAAAATTTTCTGAAGTTATACCCCATTACATATTTTAAGAGGTTTTATGACTAAAATCATTTTTTTTTATAATCTGATATTAACATATTCGCAATCAAACACGTGCGACACGTTTTTTGGTGAATTGTACATTTTTAGTGGTTTTGGCCCTACATTGAACCCGTTGAAGATTTTTTTCATTAATATGTACAGGGCCTGGGAGAGAGTCAATAGAATTACTAAATATCATGACTTTGTAATGTGTTTTGTTGATACTTAAGGAGAACCTGTTTGCTCTTATATCCAGGCTTGTACATAAACTAATTCGGAATTGATTTTATTCAGGAAAATTTGAGGATTACGTTCGGAGAGGAAAATATTAGAGTCACCAGCAAATAATATAAATGGTAAGATATCAGAAGATTTTTTGAAATCATTGAGGTATAAAATAAAAAGGAGTGGACCAAAAGGGAACCCTGCTGAACATTGCATCTAATAGTTTGAGTTGAAGATGCTGTGTTGTTTATATATTATGTAAATTGCTTTCTTTCGGTCAGGTAGCTCCTGAACCACTCCAAGGCCCTCCCTCTAATACCATAGTATGAAAGTTTATACAACAGAATTTCGTGATCGATAGTGTCGAAGGCCTTGGAGAAGTACAAGAACAAACCTACTGTACAACTATGCGAATGGCAATGGCACGAATTATTTGATCAGTAAGAATTATCATAGCATGGTCTATAGCATTTTTTTGCGAAAACCTAATTGATTATCTGATAGTATTTTACAGCTAGATAAAAAATTAATCAGATGAGAATAAACAAGTTTTTCTAAGATTTTAAAAAATGAAGTTAACAAGGAAATCGGTCTGTAGTTTCCTCGATCGAGTCGGTCACCTTTATTAAAAATTGGAATTACTTTTGCTATTTTCATTTTAAGAGGGACTGTCCGCGGTAAGTAATGATAGACTGAATGTAATATGTGTAAGTGGGACAATCATTTCAGTCATAATATGTTTCAAGAGAGAATTAGTAATGCCATCATATCCAGCAGCTTTTTTATCCTTTAAGTTGTTAGTAATATCAATAATTTCTTCTGGCTATATAGGTGTTAGAAATAAAGATTGTGTATGAGGTTGGTCTAGACTTGAGTAAAAGGGTCGATTTGATGGGGGTATGTCTTGGGCAAGGTTGGGTCCGATATTAACAAAAAAAATCATTAATGCTTTCGGCAATTTCATCTGGGTTTTGCAAACAAGCATCATTAACCTTGACTTCAGAAATATGAGTTTTAGAGCTTTTCCAGTTGAGTGCATTATTAATCAATTTTCATGTATGTTTGCTGTCATTTTTGTGTTGTTCAAATTGTTTGAAAAAAGAAATACTCCTTTTTGGCATTACGCAAGACAGAAGTCAAAGTATTCTTGTAACACTTGTATTTTCTTTCACGTGTCTCAGTAGGTTTAGATTTACATGTATATCTGAAAAATAAACGATTTTTCCTATTTATTGAGGGTAAAAGTGATTTGGAAGTCCAAGGGTAGCGCGGGATCTTTTTATAATCAGACTTTCGATTAAAATTTTTCAAAGGAATATCTCTATCAAAGCAATTTGTGAAGTGATCAAGGAATAAATCAAAAGCCACGATGGCATCATTATTATTAAGGACACCTTGCCAATCAACTGTTCCTAAACTACGTTTTAGTTTGTCCATGTTTGACTTATTCATTTTACGATAAGTACTAATAGAATTATTCTTTGGTTTGGAAGTTGTAATTATAGGTAGGAACGAATTAATTGGAAAATGGTCACTTCAGTCTGAGATGATGATGCCAGAATTAGCGAACTTCGGAGAATTGGAAAGAAATGTTGTCAATAAGTGAGAACGACGAATTTGTTATTCTGGTTGGCTTATTGATTAGAGGTATAAATGACTGTGACAACATAATATCAAGAAATTCCTGACTGAAGACATCCAGTTCTGAGCGCAAGAGATTAATATTAAAATCGCCCATTATAGGAAGCAATGTTTGGAGTTAAGATGATTCGATGAGACTATTGACTGTATAGCTGCAACAAAATTTACATGATTAGAATGTGGAGGTCGATATACAACTCCAACAATTATATTTCTACTGTTGGGTACATGTATTTCAATAAGAATAGTTTCAACAGCTTGTAACATAAAATACAATTCATGTAATAATCTATAACTTAGTTTTTACGAAATATATAAAGCTGCACCACCGCCACGCTTTTCAGCTCTAAAATTTGTTTCAAGGGTAAAACCCGGTAAAACCATCAAGAGAATAAGAAGAAACGAATTGGTCTCGTAACAATGTCTCAGACAATCCCACTACTGAGCACGGAATATTCAAAGATTTTGTTTAAGCTTCTTATGTTGAAATGTAGTAAGGAAAAGTTTTTTTCGAAATGAGACTGGGAATCAGTAATATATTCAGATGATTAAGACATGTAATTCGTTTTATTTAAAATTGAATTTTAACATGATACCAGATTGAAATGAAAGAACAAGATAGAGAGAGAAAGGGGGAGATAGAGAGAGAAAGGGGGAGATAGAGAGAGAGAGAGAAAGAGAGAGGGGGAAAAAGAAAGAGAAAATTACCAAAGGAGGGGAGGGGCGGTCTATGTAAAATAATGTCCATGATAATTGAGTTTAGACCGAAGTCAAACTTAAATAAGACAAAGTCTTAGTTGTTGTTTGGTGGAGGGGAAGTTAACGGAATAGACTAAAGAAAAAAGAAATACACAGGCAGTGACTAACATATAAAACAATAAATCCTACATGTAGATCGCGACGAGAATTTCCGATTACACTGTACATAGATGTTCCAAATATTGCTAAGCAAAAGAAAAAGTGATGTCGAGAACGTGGGTGGTGTACAAAAGATGCAATGTCGATATGGACGTGTATGCGTGTATTATTATGTGCAGTATATACTGCGTAGGCTGGGTATTGTGTATGTACAAGTCTATGTTAGTTTATGTTGCGCAGACCTTATAGTGCCTCTCAGGTCTTATTGTTAGCATATATTCATCATGTTTCACACTCATTATACATTTAATCATGTTCTAAAAATATTTCTATGCAAGATACTCCTTCATAACGGAAAACATAAAATGTTCATCGTAACATCATGCGAGATTTCCCATTCGCTAATGTAAAGCGTTTATATGCAAAGACTAGCGTATAGCCGAGGAGGCGAGGCCAATTTAATTGCGCTCCCTCAAAATTCTGAGGGAAAGTCGTTAGCTGAGAGCAATCGGTCTGGACTCTTTTTTCCGCGGGCGGACAGGTTCTCGGGATCGCGCCATCACTCGACTTGACGTGTACAGTGAGTTTGGCAGCTGTTTCGGGGAATATAAAACTTCATAAAAAGAGTCCAGAATCTAGACTAGTCGAGGCGCTGCTATAGCATGCATAAGAATGCCTCGTGTAAGTCATCATGTTGCATGTATACCGTAGGCGTAGACCTATTTCCATCAGTTTTATTGTCAGTGTTTGTACACGTACGGTCGGATGAATCAGACGTTGGACAGATGACTGGATTTCTGGCTTACGACAGGTATGAATGCATGTTTTCTTTAGATAATTATGGGTATAATCGTGATCCAAGTCCCCCTCATTCACCTTGCACAGTTAATGCGGCTGCCCGAACGCTTGCACATACCATCCATAGACACAGTAGTCGATACGGTTTGTTGTTACTTACATAGCCTGGCTAGCCGCGAGGACTTCCTTCCACCCCATCACCCTCACACGTGTGTGTGTGTTCATACACACTGAATGAGAGACTGAGAGGGGACTTATATCACCATTAGGCCTACCTAACTCAGTTTTATCCAGTGGCGGTACCAGGATTGTAAAGACTAAAGTGCGGGGGGGGGGGGGGGGGGGGGCAAATGGAGGGCAAAAGAAAATGTTGGGGGGGCAGGGCCAGGGGCAGTCAATTTTTGTTTGCGTTTATGGAAAAATCGAGCGTGAAGCGCGAGTTTTAGTCGCCGGCGTAAATCCACTTTGAGGAGTGGGGGGGGGGGGATAATTGAATTTTAGGACTATTTTTTTTTTCCTCTTGCACACATTTTAATATCAATTGTTTGAGCGAGCGAAGCGAGCCAATAAAAAATAACCACTTTTTTATTTTTAATCGCATTTTCAAATAAATATTCTAAAATATGACGGGCGAGCGAAGCGAGCAAGCCAAAAATGACTACTTTTCTTGTTTTTAATCGCATTTTAGAAAAGAAATTTTAAAATATGAGCGAGCGAAGCAAGCGAGCCAAAAATAACCACTTTTTTGGTTTTCAATAGAAGTTTTGAAGAGCGGAAAATGGTATTTTAGAGCACTTCAAAGCTTGAATATGATGCTTATGACAACATCTACTTATTTACAAATTACTGTATAATTTTTCTTTTCAGTCCTCAAAATTTCTGAGGGGAGCAACTGGGGGGGGGGGGGGGGCAAAGCTTTTGAGGGGGGGGGAAATGCCCCCCCCCCATGCCCACCCTTGGTGCCGCCACTGATTCTATCACTTACTGTCTATTCACAGACACAGCGCTATCGTGAAGTGATAGCGCTGTGATCTGAGTAGTACTAATAGATCTAACTGTTACACATGACATGGTACAACTACATCTCAATCGGGCATAGGAAGCAAATGGTTAACCCGCTGCAAAAATCGCGATGTTGATTAAGCTGAATTCTCTCAGCTACAAAAGTGACATTGTAAAATTGAATGTTTGGTTGATGTTTTGGCATTATCGTGAAATAAGTCACCAGCCCATTCACTGCTGCTTATTTCGTCAGTGCTGGTCACAGCTGGTGACTTCTTTCAACTTTCATAACTCTACTAACAGACGTCTAGACTTTTGAGCGCACATGCGAGAAGAGAAGTGACTTATTTCACATCAAGGCCGATGTTTTTTTCCACTTCTTTATTTTGATAACTTAGAACTTACCCAAAACGATGATTTATTGGCCTTTATTGTGAAATACATCACCTCTCTTCTCGCATGTGCGCTCGCATTGCATATGTACAAAGTTTATGTTTATGTTTATTCAATTTCCATGATGTATAATGACATGACAAACAAATTTCAAAGGAAACATAACAGCATACATTATAACATAAGCAACAACCAATGCCTAGGGATTACCTGAAAGAAATTATAATTTCTGTCTGAAGGCTCCCCTCGTTGGCTGTTGTTAAACAAATTGATACAAAGAAGATCCGCAGTGTGTAGGTGACAGAAGTAAAGGGATAAGAAATCTCAATGGAAAACAGTAAAATCAGAATGAAAATAGGAGGGCAAAAAGTTGCATATCCATGCTGCCATATTAAAAAAAAATGGGAGTGGAAAGAAGTCACCAGCACTGATGAAATAAATGACAGTGAATGGGCCGGTGAAGTATTTCACGATAATGCCGATTTATCAATTCATCTGCAATTGGGTATTTTGTTCTCTCCGCCAAAGGTCAACCGGAAGTTCGAGATCTCGCATATACAGTCTAGACCTATATAGATCTATGCAAATGCAAGTGCCGATTACTTTCCCGTATTCCAAATGGGTTCGCCAAAATTTTGTGTGTGTCCTTGTCAGACGCCACTGGTCAGATCATGATTGAAATGATCTGAGGTCAGCCAAATCGCCGGGGGGGGGGTAGGGGGGGCACACAGTATATAATGCGTGATGGGTATTTTTGAGAAGACCCTAATTTTTACACTCAAATTTCTGTTCCACCAAAATATAGCATTTTCTTCCTATTGACAAAATGAACAAAGAAAACCGTTCTAAAGCATACCATTTTCTTCTTATCGAGAAAAAACAAGAAAGTAATCCATTTCAAATTTTCGTTCTGCTGTTCCGTTTCGCATTAATCCGTTACAGTGGGCTTCATTTCGGTGAAAATTGGCGAAGGCGAACTGTTCCAAAGACCCTGTTTTCACAAACATTTGTAGTTCCGAAACCTGTTCCAAAGACCCTCCTTTCCCCAATAAGCCCGCTCCAAAGCCCCCATTGTTGTGTCTTTTATGATGTTATTGCACAGCTACGCGCATGCACAAACATTGTTCAACATTTAAAACAAAAAAAACAAAAAACAAAACAAAGACTGTACATATGGCTCCATATGATTTAAGGAAGTTGTTGTTAGACCCCAGTCAACGATGCTTTATAGCCTAACGTGTTGGACTGTATTGAACATGAAAGTTTGCCATTGCAACAAAGTGACATTGTTAACGTACAATATTTCATTCTGTTTCAGCAGAAACTTTTTGTGTAGAAATAGAGGAGGTGAAGTCAGAGTTAAGGGAGAATAGAAAGTTGCTGAGAGCCATTCTAGAGAGGCTGGAATACAATGGTGCAGTGGAAGATGCTCAAGTACATCGTAGGGCTCCCTGACAACAGGCCAGCTCTTCCTTTCAATATTAAAGCAAGAGCACTTAGAAGAGCCGGACAGAGTCCTTCAGCATATTCCTGAGAAGAGAAAACAGTTAGTATCATGTTTTAATGAAATTTAAAAAAAAAATCATACAAACTAATAACCCTGTTTTATTTCTGGAAAAATGAAAAGGGCATAGTTCCTTGCCCAGTTACCTTCATGTACATAAGTGCAGAACCATCGTTCATGCGCTCTGACCAGTGCAAAATGCAAAGTGCAATATCTCACCCTTGTGCACAAACCTGCATGTTTTGTTTTGCAAACTTTCCTGGTGCAGCAAATGATTATGAAGTATTAAGTATGAAAAAGGCTCCTTTTTCTGATGAGAAGTTGAGAATATGTATTGTTCATGAGACAGTCCCCGTAGATAGGGCACCCTAACAAATAATTGAGATAGTGAGAAAGTAGTAAATAAACAGTTAAATTGCACAAAGAAAGTGAAGGAATGTTGGTAACAATTTGATATAAACAACAGCTGAAATACTGGTATCAGAAAGTATTTTACCTAGAAGGAATGTTTATTCTTTTAGTGAATCATAAGTAAAAGTAATATGTGCCTTAATTTAATTATGAAACCAAATTAGAGGGCTCTAAATATTAAGTAATTTTTGCTGTATTTCTACTTCCATTCATAATAAACGATGTGAATGTCATCTTGAAAGCACTAATGACTGGTCCCTTTCACATGACAGTGCAACAAACTTTGATTCCTTGCTTTCTCTCCTACACATAGGTGAGTCACTTCAGGAGGATGTGCAGACACTATGGAGTGAGTAACCCAGATAATGAAGAACCTGATGGAGCCTGATTGGCAGTCAGATACAACTGGAAGAGGCAGAGGGGTACAAAGAGGAGCTTTTCTTCTTTAAAGTTCATTACTGATAGGTAAGGATCCTTTTCTTACTGAGATACGACTACTGAGTGTGTTCTTTCTATAGGCTTCTTAATGTTAGCAGTTTGCTCATCTTGACCTCACACCATATTTTTTTAAATTATTCTTTTAGATAAAAGTAAGTTGATGGATGTCCTGTAGACCTGTCAGTATTCTATTACAAGGATTATAATACATGTAGTGAAATTGATAAAGGTCAATCATATTAGGTACTTTATGAATTGAAATTGCATGTATAATTACATGGATGTGGATATGTCGTTTTTAAGGTAAAATGTGATCTAGCCAATATGAGTAAAGTTTCAATTACTAGTACATGCTCTTATAAATATATTTATATATGATATATAATATTTCTGTGAAGTGCTTAGACACGTCTCAGAGAAATGTACTAGGCGCTATATAAATGGAGAATATTATTATTATTATATCCATTAAACATTATTGTTCTGACAGATGCAGTGATCGAGAGCGAGTGCCTCTTGCACATCCGTTAAAGATGTTGAGGGGTCATCAAGTACGTGTACGTACCAACGGATGTCACAGAAAGGATACAGGGATACAGGGAGAGAAAATGATCTCAAAGATTTAGAGGTCAAAGGTCATAGAAGTTTTTATGTACATAGAAATGGTTCATTCTTGCAATAATTCAACCATTTGACGGATAAACTTGGCTTATGTACATGTATGCATATGGTTGGGACAATGATCTAGTTACATTTTGGGGTCTCAAGGTTAAAGTTGAAAGGTCATAGAGGTCTTTATGTAGATAGAAATGGTTTGTTCTCACAATAACTGCACAGCCATTAGACGTGTGAACTTCAAATGTGGCTCATGATGCATATGGGAGGGACAATGATCTGATAAGATTTAGGGTGTAAAGTTCAAAGGTTATAGAGGTCATATACATAAAGATTGCTTTTTCTTGCGATAACTTATGAACTCTGTGCTGTTCAACTTAAACTTAGCTCATTTATGCATATTGGAGGGACAGTGGTCTGTGTAGATTAGGGAATCGCAAGGTCAGAAATGTCATTGTTTGTATGCATGAAAATGAAAATAAACAACATAAATGTGCCATATCAATTTCAGTTATGGCAATGGCATAGGCATAAATTTCGATGTGGTTGAGGATTCATATACTTTGTGTTATCTAAGCCAGGTGCTCTTGTTCTTTATTGTATTTCTAAATTCTAATTTCTGTAGATTCAAATAATATACTGATGTCTATCTTCTTCAATTTTGCTCATAATCATAATGTGTGTGTGATAAGCCTTGTCAATGCAATTTGTTATACTCAAGTCAGGTGTTTGTATTATTCATTATATTCTTAGTTCTGATTGAGTTTATCCTCTTAGTCTTTCCATTTTTTTATAGACAGACCAAAAATTTGTAATACCTTTCCTTCTCTATGTACCTTCACTTTTTGAAGTGTAGAAGAAAGTTTTATAATTGAGGAAAGACCCATGTACTAAGTTTTGAAAATGCAATTCTGTGCAATGTTTCTGTCAGATTCATTAATAAATATTCTTTTTGTCTTGGCATTTGAAAATAATTTTTAACAGGTTTTTTTTTTCTGTATTTGATGGCATTGTACGGTTGCTCTTATATACATGAAACTGTATGTGCCTAAAATGACAAGTGAGGAGTAAAACATCACATCTAAAGTATGTCTTTACAACGTCTTGTACAGTGTACTATCATGAAAGGGAGAGACAACACTAGAAGTTTTACTGTTTCAATAAAAGGTGATGAATTTGAACAGCATTTTAAAACCAAAATGAGCAAAATCAGTCAAAGAAAAAAGAATATGTCATTTACTTATGTCTTAAAGACATTAGTTTGCACCTGCACAAGACGTAAAATAAGACGTATTTTGACGTCACTTGCACTCATTTACATTTTCTAATAAATTGCTATCACCTCAGCAAATTGGCAACACTGATGACTTCATATGCTAGCACCCCTCCTTTTACTTTTTACATGAAATGTCACATTCTCTTAATTTTTTTGGAAGTTACATATTTTCTCTTCCCATACTCAATTTAGGTCCTATGTTATGTAAAAAGCAATTCTTCTCAAAATACATTGACTGTGGGGGTTAGAAAATGTGTATCTTCCGTAAGAAATTGAGAAAATGTGAAATTTCATGTACAGAGTGAATGGTAAAGCTACTCGTGTATGATGTCATCAGTGTTGCCAATTTGTAGAGCCAAGAGTAATTTTCTTAAAAATGTAAATGAGTGTAAGTGACGTCAAAATACGACGTCTTATTTTACGTCTTGTGCAGGTGCAAACTGACGTCTTTAAGACATAAGTAAATGACGTAAAAAAGATGTAAGACATGACGTGAAAAGACGTAAAAATGACGTGATTTTTACCGGTCTGAGAGCTCCAAGGACGTCTTAAAGACGTCTCCTTTTTACCAATAAGACGTAGAAATTACGTCAAAATATGACGTTACTATGACGTCTTCCACTGTTGCAAATTGACATCTTTAAGACGTAAATCAATGACGTAAAAAAGACGTGGGAGAAGACGTAAAAAGACGGGAAAATGACGTGAATTTTACCAGTTTGAGGGCTTCTGCTTTGGTCTTAAATACGTCTCAAAGACGTCTTATTTCACCCAATACGACGTTAAAATGACGTCAGAATATGACGTCTTATTTGACGACTTGTGCTGGTGCAAAGTTTCGTCTTAAAGACGTGGTAATAAGACGTAAATAAGACGTACCGCACGACATAAATAAGACGTAAATATGACGTATTTTCTACCAGTCTCTGCTATCAGGGGCTTTGGTGCGGCCTGCATTTTCAGAGCGGATGGCATATATTTAGGATGAATGTGGCGTACCAAAGTTGAAACAGTAAGGCCCACACAACTTGCTAAATATAGTGACCTATATCATGATAAAGCTGAAAATCCCTCTATTTCATGCTGCAATCAGCTAAGAATAAGAAATGTCTTGCGAACTTCAACTAAACTCTTCATGCTGGATCTCATTTGAACTGCGCGAAGCTTCAGTCATGTCAGTGCGGGCGCCATTGTCAGGTAGATGAGGAAAGATGATATAGAAAGATAAAAAGAAACGATAAATTATGGAAAGACAGAAGGAAAACACGTTAGAAGAAAAGGTAAAGGCATAAGAAAAGATAAAAGAAATGATGGGAAAATAAAGGAGAACTTGAGAAAAGATAGATAAATATGAGATAGAATGGAATAATAACATAAATGAATAGAGAATAGGAAGTTATATGAAGCATGAAAACAAAGAATAACAACAGAAAAGGTAAAAAGTGAAGAAAGGAAACAGAACTACATAGAGAATGATAGACGGCAAAGATGATAAAAAACCTAAAACATAGAATTACATAAAGAAGTGAGGAAAAAGGAGCTACGATGTTGAAATGAGAAATATGAAAATAAAGACAGAAAAGTGGGGACAGAAGCTGGGCATTTTTTCCTGGATCAATCTGCCCAGGCCAGTAATCTGCGCATAATTAAGCCATGTCCAAGCAGAGCTTCGGATTTCAGCCATGATCGATGCAGCTTTGACCTGAAATTGCATGAATGCTATCCCCGCAGAAACGATGTTTCAAATCGTTGTTTTGTATTATAATTCATGTTCTTGTTTCTGGCTTTAAAAAACCCAGACAGGTTTATAAAGTTATAGGCCTACGCGTTTATCATTTATGTCCAGAATCCTTGGTTACCACATATTCAGTTCACCTGTTATGCATATATGTTGCTGGTATGTCGGGCAAGCTCAGGCAAGCTTCCTAGTTGTCGTAAAAAGCGGTTCAAACGTTCTATTGTATGATCGCACCCTTTGTTTACGACGTAGGGAGCTTACCTGAACCTAGACCTCAATTCTACGGCGCCGACAAGTATTGAAGTTAGCCTACTAATGCGGAACCCGAATTTACGTTGTCTTTTTTTTCCCGTGTCTTATTGGTTCTTTTGAAGACACCATACAGCGATTTCCCATTGTTCTCGGTCGCGTCACGCTTCAGTGCCCCCGAGTGGTCGCTGGAGTGGTCGCCAAAGGTAGCTCAGTCTCTGCCGTATGTATACCGCGCATGCAGTTCTAGATGATGCTAGCGAGCGAATTAAGCAAGCAATCAAAAAAAAAAAATTTTTTAATGAAAATGTTATTTTGTCATACATCAGGACATATATCAGGCAGGTAATGTAATTTGTTCCCCTTTCCATTTTTCTTTGTGCGTGGAGCTTTTTTTTTTGGGGGGGGGGGAGGGGCGGGGGTACTGCCCCAACCCCAATAGAGTACGCCGGTGCTGAAAAAATAATAGCACCTCACCTATTTTTGTTCATTTTACACATTTAAATTACAGTTATTATATTGTGTAATGGCATTACTAGGCCTATCTAATATGTTATAATAATGTTGAATTCTCTTTGAACAGATGTGATTATTTCTAATGAATAACAGAGGAACAAACAATGATATATGACAGCACACTTTTACAGTGGCATACTCCAAGTGACAATTATTTTTTTTTTCAAATCAGAACAATATCTCATTTGAAAAAAATCTTTGAAAATACAACAACAATAACAACAACCACATAAGGCTCAATTATAATCATGCTGTTTGTCGTGATCCCTTCCTCTCAGTGCCCAAATGATAACGGTGTGTTTGTTGTTGTTGTTGTTATAGTTTGTTTTTGTTTTGGTTTGTTCGCTTTTTAGAAATTGCATTGTAAAGTTTGTGCTTATTAGCGGAAGGGCGGAAAACACAAGTTCAAATCGTTAATGCAAACTATGCAACATAAATCTGCAAATAATCGTACTCAGATGAACTTCAAAAGAAAACAACGGAATTAGCTCAGGAATTAGTAACATCTTATCGACTTATCGAGGGAAAATAAGCACCATTGCAGTAAAGTGGAAACTTATTTTCCATTTTATCATGAAAATGTCATATAATACATGCACCTTTAAACTTTTACCGCATAGATACAAGAAATTATGCCACTTATCGTTTTTTTCATAATGTAGTAATAAATGAAGAGCTTGTTTGCAAAAGGGGCTAAATCCACTTTTGATAAAAATTGAGTTATTGATATCAGAACATTGTTCAACTGTGTTCATGTCATTTGAACAAAATCACCAAGGTAAATTTTCAGAGCACTCATGAAAAAGTGCTCTTTCTAATTTCACTTTTCCATAGAACGCCTGTACAAAACCTGGCAAACAAATGCGTTTTTCTCTGAAGTTACAAAAGTGGATCTAACCCATTTTGCAAACAAACTCTTCAAATATGAATCAGAAGTTAAACCAGTGAACATGATTTTGAATATTAAAAAAGGAGTTAACCCCGCAATATACCCGCAGGACATTATAATTCCTCTTGACATTCACCCCATAGGACAATTACCCCTATTTACCCCATTTACCCCCCCCCCCCCCCCCGTGTTAAATGTTTGAAAATTTAATTTTTCAATGAAGAACTTATGCAGCTGCACGATACTATCGAAATTTGCCCATTTCTCTGCTCAGAAAGTCATGAAAACTATGGAAATATCCTTTTGTTTGCTTGTTGGTGCAAAACCATCTTTTCTAATAAAGATACTGAAAATTATATTAATGATAATGTACCATTGATGAAGGAGATTATAATGAAATTACAACTCTGAAGGGTAATGTTTACATGGCTTGCTCAAGAAAAAAAAACTCTCATTAAAAATGTGTTTAAAAAGTGAACACAGTCACACTGTTAGGAGTGAATTTAAGAAAAGAATGAATTTAGAGTGAATTAAGAGTAAAACTGTCATATATTCACTCTTTTAGGAGAGACCTCATGATCACTCAGAGTCCTTGATTGATCCCTGAAGTCACCCCTAAAAGAGTGAATATCACCATTTTATTCTTAATTCACTCTAAATGTTCTCTTTCTTTCATAATGTAAATTTTCTTGTGGTCATTTGCACCATATCTGCAATTATATGCATTGACTAGAGACGCTCGAGTTACGACAATGCAAGTCTAAAGCATAAGACCAAAGCCGGGATAATTCTCATTTTGGAAGAAGATGCTAGCTGATGGAAAACTTAAACTTAAAATTTAACTATCATTATCCTTAGCAGGAACCGGATCCAGAGGGAGCGGAAAGGGGCCCAGTAAGTCCCCTATTTTTGCCCTGCAATTTTTCTTTCTCAAAAATGCACAGAAGTACCCAAAGTATGCGCCAAATTGCGCAGTTTTATTCAATGATGAAAAATGCAAAATCTTCACACTGTGGGAGGGGGGGGGGGGTGTTCTCGGACCCTCCCACATCCACCCCTCGGTGGCTTCACTCAGGCGCGGATCGGGGGGGGGGGGGCACACAATACATGCAATATGGTGGGCGGTCATCAACTTTTAGCTTTGAACACGACTATAGTTTTAAAGATCAGTTTTCATTTTCTGGAATAAGATCGAAAACAAGCAGCATGGAAAACCATTTTAACTTCCATTAGCAGATTAAGTGGAATCGTGCTCACAACTTCTCAATTTTGGAAGCTACCAATATCAAAAGAAAGGTGTGAACAAATTTTTGCTCACTCGCTATGCTCGCTCACCAGTATGAAATGAGTATGCGGGTCAAATATCAATCATTAAGAAAAGGGGTGGACGGCAGGCAGACGCTTTTCAGCATGAAATGACAAGCCTAAAACTTTTGCTCGCTCTCCAGCATGAAATATCACTGTACAAGTACAATGATGATGATGAAGATGAGATGGTGATCTTTATAGTTATATAATTGCATCTTTATAGACTATTCCTCTCTTGCTCCTTTTCCTCACTCCCTTTCTTCTAACTCTTTCTTCGCTTTATTAGTTTTCTTCCCTTCTCTCGCTCTTTGTTTGCTTTCTGTCCCTTCCCTGTCCCTCTCTCTCTTCTTCTATACCTTATTCCGTTTCGAAAAACTCTTTTACTCTGTAAGTTTTCATTGTCTCCAGTTTGTTTTTGCACCCCTCTTTACTTTCAGGATTATTTTTCTCCCAGCTCCACGTAGGATCATTTTACTCGAACTCAATCTCTCTCTTTCTCTCTCTATCCCTCTCGCTTTTTCTTATATATGCATTTCATAACTATTTCTCTCTCATCATTTCGCCATAAAAATTATCTCGGACATTTCCTCAACATCATACCGGTCCCTCCCTC
>JAPZVO010000962.1:0-24283 GCA_029962745.1 Echinometra lucunter | reverse complement strand
ATTATAAATTAGAGTGTCGCACAGCCTATATACAGATATACTATCTCATGAGTGAAAGTAAGACTAACATTAGATCTATATGTCAACAATATCTTTGGTTTCATTAGAATTGTTAACGTTATACTAAATATTAGTTGATCCATGGAGTGTACTGTGTAGCATGGTCATGGCTAGATCACATACTCTAGATCTCGGCCTAAGTCTAAGACCAAGACTCTTGTTAGGCTAGATAGATCTACATGTGAAGTAAATAAACACTTAAAAGGCATTGCATTCAGAACATAGTGATACATTCACAAGTTTTAATTAGAATCCGAAAGTAAATTATTAAAAAATAAAAATACTAAACCTAGTTAGTTGTATTCAGCCTATAACTGAAACAATTTGCAATGAGCTTTTAATTCATTATCATTTCACATGTCATATTTTGTTTACAGGTAGGATGGAGAAAAACGAAGAAAGGCTGATGATTGTCAAATGGAAGAAGGATGGATCCTTCAATACCGTCTCTTCAAACGAGGTTTGGCACGGGAAGAAGCTACAGCCAGGCGGAACTGTCAAGATGAGAGACGAGAGAGGGAGGTGGTGGGCAGGAAAAATTGTCCGCATCCTGTCTCATGCTGCAAATGGTAAGTAATTTCCTTGAGTAGTAAGTAAGCTTTAGGTTCATTTGAGTAAGTTAGCTCTGCAAACTTGACCCCCCCCCCCCCCGAAAAAGTAAGAAAATATTTGATTCACTGGATACAATTTGCCTCATTTAGAGTGCATACAATATTAATATACATAAAAGAGGAAGCTAAGATTTAGCTAAATTAATATGTTTTTACCTCTTGGCTCACTTTCTCCTTAAAAATTTCATATTTACATAATTAGTCACAGAAATTCTAGAAATAAAATCAGACCATGGAAAGTAATCCATTCAACTTCAGAATCAAAGACTACGACAATAATGCACAAAAGATACATCAAAACACAAATCCCAAGAATTTAGTAATACAAATCAAACTTTTTGGGACTTGCACAAAATCTCAAACTATACCTTTTGAATTAAGCTGTGTGCAAGGGACATTCTTTATCATCCGAATTGCATTTCTTTTGAAACCTAAGGTCACAGAGCTATTGTTCCGGGATACTCTCAATTTGGAATAATAGTCTTCAGTCTAATAAAAAAGGGAAATGGGGTTAGTTTCTAATATAACTTTCTATTATAATCCGTTACATCTTTATATTCCGATGTATTTTAAAATATTGTGTAATATGCTTAAGAAATCACTGTACAATATATAAACACATGTATTCGTATTTTATCACTACTTCAAGTAATTGTCTTGAGAATACCACCTGTGCTGGTATTCCTAATGATTAGTAATATTTTCTCTCATTTAGATGAAAGTTCTGTTCTTAGTGTTGGAGATGATGATGAAGGTGGTGATGATGGCATTAATGATGGTGAAGATTCTGATGAGAGCGATGGCATCCCCCTTAACAGAACTGATGTACAAAGGTGATGATACCCATATGGACCTATTAGAGTACTTGGTTAGGTCTGACACGAAATATTTCTAAACACGACTCTTTCTGTGTTTCATTTCCTTTATAATTCATAACCAAATAGTTATATAAGTATTGAAATCGGATGTTTTTCTGAGTGATATAATCGCTATTCTAAATGGAATATTAAAATAATGATGTTTACATTTATTGATATTGGTTATTTCCGAAGACTGATAATTGACCAAGTTGGCAATAATGGTAAGTCACTGGAAACAGTTGATTCCTGGTGATTGTACATTGGTCCAGACGGCACATGGTGGTAATCTTTTGGCACTTTTGTAGACTATTAATAATTATTGGATGTTCATTGATCTATATACTTTTCTCTCTTCTCTATTAGGTAAGAGCAACCCTGATCCTGCTCCCATTGGTCATCAGCCAACTCTTATCACCCCTGAGAGTTCACGGGTGCAGGACAGCACACGATGGTAAGTTTTTTGGTCCTTCTGGAAGCTAATGATGCATTTTTATGTGAATCAAATGGTCTGGTGAACTATAGCTTAGCATGCAGGAAGTTAGTTTATGTTTCAAATGTTATTACAATTTGTTGGATGTTTAGCTTCAGGAATCCACATACTTTTCTTCTATCTCTATTAGGTGAGAGGAACCCTGATCCTGCTCCGCCTCCCTTTGGTCATCAAGATCAGCCAACTGTTATTGCCACTGAGAATTCACAGGTCCAGACAGCACACTACGGTAAGCCCTTTTACTGTTTTACTAGTCCTGTAATCTAGTGATGCATTTTTTGTAAGTTCAAATGGCTGCTGAACTATACATTTTTTTACAAACAGAATTAAATCAAGGTTTTAGATTATTATGACACTTTTTAGGATGTGTATCTTCATGGAACTATAGTTAACTCTGCGAAAGTGGAAGTCAAATTAGTTCAAATAATCGTCTAAGTCAAAAGCCAATCCTGGTTCCTTTTCTTTGTTTCTTTTGTTTTGGACCCCTCATAGTCAATTTTTATGTAAGTCAAAGCTATTTCTTCAGTCCCCACAGATTCAACTGTTTTTACTTTTCTCTATAGTGAGAGCATCTTGATCCTGCTCCCCATTGGTCATCAGCCTACCTGTCCAGACAGCAGATGATGGTAAGACAGTTTCCCCATTTTGTAATGTACTGAATCCTCAGCATGCCAATTTTTTCCATGAAAATGTGCATCCACTTCAGGATGAATAATTAAATAATATAAATGTATTATTATGTTGGTAACATTTCATTTTACAGTCCATCCTCTTACTTCACTCTGCTTCAATCGAAAGTTTTATTAATATTATTTGATATTAAATCAACAAACTAACAGCATCATCATCATACAGGTATAATTTTGTTAATCTCTTATAATTTGATTGTAGGTACTTAATTGTTTAATAGCTGGGTTACAATTCTGTTATTTTTCATAAATATGATCAATATACCTAAAGCAATGGTTGATGATGACCAAACAATGATTCCAAGAAGTATCTTGTTCTACTTTCTCATAATAATAAACAAACATTTGATGCTCTCCCTCTCTCCACCTATGACCATCCTCTGTGAATTGTTTGCAATAAGTATATTATATTTAGAAACAGTTAATGCGCACTATAAATAATGAGGATTACCTTGTAGCTACTTAGAGGGTCAGTTAAATGCATCAGATATTGCTTATGGACACCGTTCAACGTGTCCCAATGATAGCTTAATATTTAAAAAGCAGCAAATTCACTTGAACATGGAATGGTATAATTAAGTTTCAATTGCATGTTAATTCTATTGAATTAATATGAGATGTATTAGAATGCTGAAGTGAATAGACGTATCCCTTTTTTTTTACCTTATTTATTTTGAGTATTCTTTTCATAACACACAGTACAAAAAACACTGCATGCATACAGGCTGCAAAGAAGAGATTTTTGCAGCATGTGTGAGATGTACATCTCTACTGTGCTGGGTCCACTTTGATGCTGATGACCCATGTGAGACCACATCGAACTTCTGGTAATTACTTCATTTTCAGATTTCCTAAAGTAACTAAGGAACTAAGGACTAGGGAACATTTAGGTCAGGCCAGGCTGTTACAGCTAATGTATACAGGGCTGATTTTTTTATAAAAAGTTCAGGTGCGGAGTTTACACACATATGACAAATTCATAAGTGATAAGCAAAATCTAAAATTGCAGCTAAGTTATTGTTTCGTATTATAATATATAAATAATATCTGCTATCTTAACCTTTACAGCAAGAACGATTTGCTTCTTGTTCCACGAATCTTTACTAGAAGAAGGATGCGATCAAAGCCTTTCCCATGCTGACACCGACTTTAAGGAAAGTTTCCTCAGGCTATTTGACTTAGATGTGTCAGTTCAGTCTATGAAATCTTGAAGTCTGCTTCAAAATTCTACCCTTTTGAAACCTATTTAATATTTTTTCAATAAACTGCTTACTGACAGTTCATGTCAGTTACCTAACTTTTCTTAATATAGAAATGACTCTGACATTTTAACAGTTATGTGCTTTATCAGAATACTGAGAATAGATAGTTCTTGTTACCCTTAGAAGTAGTATTATGTAATGCAGGATGACTGTCATATATGTGCTACAAATTATTGTCAGGGGCCTGTTGCATGAGCGTTTTTAACTGATAAACCTTAGGCTCCCCCCCCCCCCCGGAGTTTTTTTTTTTTATTCCTGTGTTAAAGTTAATGGTGAAAGTCAGAATAAGGTGAATACTTAATGTTTACCATTTTTTATCAGGTAAAAAGTTTTACGCAGCACGCCCCAGTAGTGTGACAGCAAGAAAAACAGTTTGAGTGATATTCAACATTATTTTTGTTTTTCTAATTACAGAATGACCCCCAGCTAGCCATGCTAGTGAGGCAGATACAGGAAGAAGGAGTGACCATAGAGCCGAATACTGTTCATTGGTTAGTAATATAATTTATTGATTGTGGGGGCCTTCTTTATGGATAAAAATTAATTGTCCCGGGGTTGCTGTCCTTTGATAGTTATTCGTATAATTGCACAGAGAGTAATTTTAAAGGCCTTCTGAAGTATCGGTAATGGAAGAAAAATCTTTCGAAAGATTTCTATCTCATGGTAATCCCACCTTAAGCATTTTATGTTAAACATTGCTTCATGAAAATAATTCAGCTTAAATGTGCTAAATATTTGTAGAATATGAAGTTAAAACATGGCTTTAATCATTGTGTTCGCTACTCGGCATATATAATTATTTTATTGCAGTCCTGTATAGGCTCTACTTTGTTGGTAATTTCCAACATGACTTATTTTGAAATTTCTGTAAATGAAAACATGTTATCCAGCTCTCAGCAAGACCGTTTTCTACCATAATGTTATTTTCTGGGAGATAAACAATACTGATTTCTAGGCAGTTTTGTAAAAACATATTGTAATGAATTCAAGTACTTCCTGATAACGGATAAAGGTTTAATGTTGAACAGAGTAATACGGTCAATTGTGGCAAATTTAAAGTTTTTTGTTGAATATGTACCGGATTCAATATCGTTAATACTGAAAAAGCTTGAAACTGATTTAGTTGAAATTACACTAGATGCCTAATAGTGTAGACATTCTATGTTTTAATGCAGCTGTTTAGAGGTTGAGCATTGATTCATGTCTGCTGTAGACTGGCAGTCCATAAATATATGAAATTGGCACCATGAAATAATAATAGTTGACAATTATTTATTTATACATACAGACAGAACTGATGCCTATCCATGTTGATGATTCTGGGGATAGCACATACGAGTGCCCTGCCAGCCAGTCCTCAACAATGTGAGGTAAGTCATGTGTCACATGTGAGTTGTACCAGATTTAATATTTAATTATTTAAGATGTATATTACAAGTATATAACAGTATTACAGATTTATTATATATATATATGTATGTATAATTTGTTAGATCATTTGTTGTAGGTTAGTAATGATTTGTGTGATTACAATGTATTGTTCATTTCTTTGGGGGAATGGATAATGGTTATTGTGTAATTGTACTCTGACACTGAGATCACACAATCACATTTGTTTATTTGTGTGATTTGATTTATAATCACCAATACACACTTTTTCTTTGATGATCTGCATGCATGAATCTTGATATTAACATTAATTTTTCTTTAACAGACTTATATTACATACAACTTTATATAAGTATGATTAATCTACTTACTAATAAGAATATGTTTAAAATTATTATATAACAATAATATATATTATATATCATAATAATAGATACTGAAGTCCATATAATATATATTAAATTGCACAATGAAATCCAAATAGTTGACAATTATTTATTTGTATACTCATACAGACAGAACTGATGCCTATCCATGTTGATGATTCTGGGGATGCACATACGAGTGCCCTGCCAGCCACTCCTCAACAATGTGAGGTAAGTCATGTCCATGTGAGATTGTAACAGATAATATTTATTTTTTAAGATGTAGCTCATAGAATTCAACATTTTCTTTCAAGATGAGATTTTTAGTTTGAATCCTTGCCATGTCAGTTGTGCAATCAGGCAGGACACTTATAATAATCTGTGTCAATTAGTCAAAAATAATTTCAAGCAGTTGGTCCTTTAGTGATCTAGTCCCAAACGATTAGCTTTCCTTGCAACCAAGTAAAAAAAAAAATCCCTGAACCCAACATATATACAGTGTTACAGTATATAAGTATATGTATAATATATATCAAGATCAGTGTTTAATGTTTGTATAGTGCGTTTAAAAGTGCATTTTTTTGGGGGGGGGATTGTGATATTAAAACTGTCCTTGACACTAAAGCGACAATTTTGTTTATTGGTGATTTTAATAATCACCCAATCACGGTCATTTTTCCGGTTGCATGAATCTCTATGAATGATTTGTCTTGGACCTAGACATATTGTCAGAAACACTTTATACTAAACTTTCCAATATAAGTATGATTAAACTTCTATCACTGAATATGAACTTAGAAAATTATATCTATAATCTTCATGAATTCAATGAGTCTTAGAAAATGTCTTAGAAACGTCTTAGAAACCTAAAAATACTTGACATGGTAATTTTAGGTGGATTTCATATTCTTCCATGATGATTTCCTGTCATTTCATTTTATTCTTTATTTTTCTCTTTCCTTCACCTTTGCCCTCTCCCCATTTTTATGAAAACTGCACAGAATAAGAAAGCAAAGAAAAGAATTGCAAGTCCAGATGAATGGAAGCAAAACGTTCAAAGAAAGCGACGAAACCTAGGACTTCCATATACTTCCAGAGACGGTAAGAAGAGAACTGCAAGGCAGATGGGGAAGCCATGTCCAGACAACTGCAGATTTAAATGCACTGAAAACATCTCGGAGCAAGAGAGAGAACATATCTTCTTGCAGTACTGGGGCACAGGCAGCTATGAAAGACAGCATGATTTTATTTGTCAGCATGCCCATAAGAACCATAAGAAACATGACAATCAAAAAAGGGTCAATACAGACTACTTTCTTCCTGTAAGGGGCCAAGTTAAAAGGGTTTGTCACTTTTCTTCATCAACACCCTTGGCATAACACAAAAATCTGTACGGTACACACTTGAGAAACATGATCACTTTTCCAGTGATCAACGTGGTAGACATCCACCCAAAACAAGGCTGATGAGAGTGATCTTGATCACATCAGGGCCCACATCAAAAAGTTCCCAGTTGTTCCATCCCACTACTGTAGGAGCTCAAGTACTCGACAATACTTGTCTAGTAATTTGAGTATCAGAAAAATGTACGACTTGTACAAAGATGAGACTCAAAATCCGAAGTCCCTTTCTCTGTACAATAAAATCTTCAATACACAGTTCAACCTTGGCTTCCATCATCCCAAAAAGGATGAATGTAAAAAGTGCATTGAATACAATAACTCAACAGCACAAACAAAAGAGAGTCTCAAGGAAGAACATGAAACCCATCTCAACAATAAGAAAATGGCAAGGCAAGAAAAAGACATTGACAAACAAAAAGCACTGAAGGATGAATCATTCCACTCATATACCTTTGATTTGCAGCAAGTTCTACCTTGCCCCAAAACAAATGCCTCACTGTTGTTTTACAAGAGACAACTCTCTGTGTACAATCTTTGCTTGTACAACCAAGGCAATGGAGATGGTCACTGCTACATCTGGAGCGAGGTAGAAGGGGGAAGAGGTTCTGTAGAGATAGGGACATGCCTGCTCTGCCACCTTCAAAATCTCAGGGGTGTTGACCATGTTACACTTTACAGTGATGGATGCGGTGGACAGAACCGAAATCGGTTTGTGGTAGCAGCATTGCTCTATGCTGTAAGGACGACGAATATCAAGACGATCGAGCACAAATTTCTGGAGTCGGGGCACACGCAAATGGAGGTCGACTCCATGCACAGTGCCATTGAATCTGTGCAGAAGAACATTGCCATATTCCACCCTGATCAATGGGCAGCTGCTGCAGCTCTGGCAAGACGCAGCAGGCCATATAAGGTACGACAACTACATCATCGTGAGTTTGTCGACCTGAAGAAGCTGGCTGCAGACATTCTGCAGAACAGTGCCAAGGATGTGGATGGCAACAAAATCTTCTGGTCTCGCATGCGACATGTCAAGTGTGAGAAGAAGTCTCCTCACCTCATGCAGTTCAGATATTCCTTTGATGAGGAACTTCGTGAACTGCGAGTGGCCAGTGCCAGGAAGATGCCCCAGGTCAAGCTTCAATCTGCGTATGATTGTCCCTCTGAAGATCGCTGCAAAGAAGAAGGCGGACCTGCTTGACCTGTGTGAGCACAATGTCATCCCACTTTCTCACCAAGCTTACTATCGATCACTAATGTCAAAGAAAGATGAAGCAAATGAAAGTGAGGAGAGTGAGGATAATGGTGATGAGTAATGACAGTTGTTTATGTGAGGTAATGTGATCTATCAGGATCTTCATTCAGTTAAGCTGTATTAATTGACAATGGGATATATTATGCAAAACTATACTGTCAATATTCTTAAATCCTATTCCACTCAGTGTGAGGAACTGATGAAAGGATAAAAAAAACCTGAACTCACATAGTTGTGTTGAAGATCATACATTATTTATTAAATCCTATTTAATGAAAAGTCCAGGAGTGAAATCACACTTATACTGGAATAATAACCAGTACCTTCATGGGAACAGTTATGCAGCAAAAAAATATATCTCCATTCTGTGCTAATTAGTTTACCAGTGAACAGAAGTGTGATCTGCTTGGGAGAACTTCATAGATTCTAAGATGTACTCTCTCCCCCAAATTAAATGCACCTGTTCGCAAACATATACACTTAAATTCCTACATTAAAAATAACTTGTAACACAATAAGACTGTCGACTCTTAACAAGCTAAAAATTATTTGACATTGCTATATCATAGATTTACAATTGACGTAATCTATTTTTATTCGAGATAATGTCAACGACAATGCATTGAATATTCTAGGGCTTGGGCATTACAGTAATAGATATGTGATTATTAGGATTTTTTTAATTTTACCTGGTTGCTAAAAGACGGAAAGTTATCTATGAACAGGCTACCAAGGGACCGACAGCTTGAAGTCTTGAAGTTTCTTAAGATCTTACTTAATGATGATGAACCATGTCATTTGTTTGAGACAGTGTAAAATATTAGGGTTTTTAATTCAGAACTGAGGCTGAATTGTATTCCTTCACAATAGGAAATATGCAAAAATATATTTATTCTTAAATCCCATTCTACTCAATGTGAGAGAATGATCAAACGATAAGCTGCACGTGCTTAAAATTCTGTGTGTGTTTGTTTTTAGCTCACTTCTTTTTCTATTTTGTCGCTTCAATTGATAAACATTTTTTGTTGTTGTTGATTTATGAACTAATAGCAGAAAAGAAGAAAAAGCAGTATTGCTGAAAATATGCACAATGTTTGATACTCATCACAGATCAACATCATTATCTTTGTGTAATTTATGAACTTATGTACAGAAGGGTTTTTGATAATGGTTCTTATGTGTATCATAATGTTCTTGTTTTAAAGTTCTTTGGGGGTAATATATTGTTTAATACACATGTAAATGAATCTTAGTTAAGAAATTTGAATGTATACCAGAGAAATATGACAATTTAATTGTATTGTTGAAGTCATGTGAGGATAGGAATGAATGGACACTTTCTGCTATGTAGACTTTCGTCGTTTGTGTGAATTTTTTTCTACATTAATAGGAAAAAATATATACATGTGTAAATATTTTACCAAAATAAATGATATTTGGATATATTTCTTGCAGGCATAATGCTAAATCAGTTTTCAGACATAAAGTACGCTGATCAATGAATATTTTGTCAAGTACAGCAATATAAATGAATTTTAAATGAGACACCTTACAATATTTATACAATGCCTGTCTTCATGTGTATATTTGGGAAAAATTACAAATATGATTTCATATCAAGCTAATTCTAAAATAAACTTAATAGATGAATTACCAGACATAGAGTATTAAATTTTATTCCTTATAATATATTTGTAAATTATGTGTGGTTTTATAAGTGAACCAGTATAATATATATACAATTTGTGAGAAATAATTATGATATATCAGTATTTCATTATTTGAAATATGAACATCCAATCAATTTAAATATTTAACAGATTATAATTCTTACAATATTTCAATCGAATAAGTGCTGTATCTGCTGTTACTCATATGGTATTTTCATCAAGATAATGCTAGGTCTACTGCTAATGCCTTTGATAACAAGTTCGAAATACCCCTATTCATTTTAGATTAATATTATACGTATAAGTATGCTATTTCCTCAGTCAGTGTTGATAAATGAAAGTTCATTAAGTCCAGAGATGATCAGTTGTACACTATGTGTGTTTACAAACTTTAATCTTAGAGGGAATCTTAGAAAATGAAAGTATTACCAACCTTCCAATTGACACTGAAGTTTGGTTTTATCTTTGTATAAATTTGATATTTATATAGATTTGTGTGAAATATCACAACTGGGTTGCTCACCATATTAAAGTGTATGTTTGTGAAATCAGAACATGTTTTTACCTGATATTTCAAATGCTTATGATAAGTTTAATTGATGTGAAAAATGTATGTGCTTTTTATTCCACCAAAGTCTTGCCACTGTTCAGAAAAAACATTATAAATGGTTATTATGAAATAAATATCAAATGTTTGAAACGTGAAACGTTCACACCTCTATGCCTCTTTGATAATTACTCATTTGAGTGAATTATGACAATTATTGCAATATATTTTGAAAATCAATCTTTTTTTCTCGTTTTCTCTTCTCTCTTTACTCTCTTTAAAAAAAACTAACCCAATACATGAGGAAATATAAGGTACACTTTCTAGCTATAAATGCTAATTTAATGACACTGTTAATGATAGTGATGCTGCTGCTGATTATGATGGAAATGATGATGTGGAGAAGTAGGATTATTAACTGGACATACCGTTTGGCTATACAAATAATGGCATAAAATAATACATGATTTAAAGGGGACGTTTCCTTCTGGGTTGGAGGGTGCTATAGCAGTAATATAAAATCATTTGACAAGTTTTAATGACAACATAAATAATAATTGATCGTGATGCCTAAAATTCATTTGTTTTTATGTTTATTAATTATATTTGGGAAGTCTTTTGTTTATAGGAGCACCAGGAATATAAGAAAAAAGGAATTTTTTAACAAAAAAATAGGATTATGAATGCTTTATGCAAATTCATGATAAAGATAGTGTTTTGAATCCAATCTGCCGGAATAAAAAATAGGATCTAAAGGACTCGTGCAATGACTGAATATTACTGAAAACATTTATCAAGGTAATTTGCGTTGCAAATAGCAGTGTTCAGTCTTTGTCTCGTTTTCTAAAGTCTAGCACAGTCATTTATATTAGAAACTTAAATGATGCATCACTCTCGCCTAGTCAAGAATGATTAGGGTGGCAGAGGGAGGCAAAAGTAGCATAATTTTGAAGAAAAAAACACAACAATAACTTCTTAGAAAATTATCTTGTAATCGAAACGCTAGTACGAACATTTGATTATCATGGTATAGAATAACACATGAAGTGTTTCCTATCCAATTCTGTAAAAAATAGTCCTGCTTAGTCATTTATGTCTTTGTAATTAAATATAAGTTTTGTAGCACTTTCTGGACCACCCTGTATACACGAATCAATGTGAACTTTAATGCATACGAATATGCTTTACTACGTTACGCCCTTTTACAAGCTCTTTTTACTCGTAGCACTAATTTTTCATTTAAGCAGAAGGACGCAACACGCTATGCGCCCTTCTTTACAGTATGCGCATGGCCAATGTGAATTAAGCAGAAGGGCGCAACATGCTATGCGCCCTTCCTTTACAGTATGCGCACGTTAATGTGATTTAAGCAGGAGGGCGCAAAGAGCTATTCGCCCTTTTGCTTAGAGCGCGCGCACAGTAGTGTGATTTAAGCAGAAAGGCACAGGCAATAAATTGCGTTTATCTTTAAAAGTATTAATTCATATGACACAAAAATTTGAAGAGTCTAACTTTATGAGTACTCTTATAAACATGTGCATTTTCAAAGTAATTCAACGTATTTTCGCGGAGACAAATAACTTTTAACCTTTAAATGCGATTTTCTCGAAAGTGTGTTTTACAGGCGCTCGCGTGCTTACGACCTTCTGCCAGCGGCACGACGATATGTTCTATATTTTCAACATGACAGGAGCATTTCTTCTCAGAAAATGAAGGATTCATTGAGTACAGATTCAAGAATATGAGGCCGAATGGGAAACAGGGTAAGAAGAGGAAGCATGCCAAATCAGATGATCACAAACAAGAAGATGTGATAGTGGATGAGGAATTACTCCAAGATGAAGAATTACAAGAAAAGGTGTGAGAAATGTCAATCTTGTTACAGTGTTGATTCCTGCAAAATAATATGTGAAATAAGATGGGAGGCTGACTGAAAGTCTTGTCTGAGTTTAATAATCTGATAAGAAAAGATAATTCAAGATATTCTTAAAGCACAAATATACTTTTGGTAAGGAAAAAGTTGAAAAATATAAAACTTGCTCTACATTTGAAAAGACATTAAAAGTATTTTCGAACAGCTTTATCGCTTTGAACCGAAGTCAGATTAATGATTTTACAATAATTACACCTTGCAAACTGTACATGTAGTTATCATACTGTATGTATAGATTTGTTCGGAAGCCATCCGAACAATTAAAAATAAGTCAAATTATTAAAAAGTGAAAAAAGAGATTCAATGCAAATCATTATTGGTCAATGATTTGCCTTGATAATCATTCTTTCATTTTCAAGTTTGTTTCATCAATCTGAGTGACAATGCACATTTACAAAGCTTTAATGATTTCAAGTCATTTCAGATCAAGGGGGCACCAAAGTCACATTAAAAAGTAATACAAAGAGTATGTCCAAGGCAATAAAAGTGCCTTACATGTACATGAAGGTTATTTTGATGGTTGAAATAATACGGTAACTACTGTCTTTCAGGTTAACTGGATGAAGCACACAGTTCCCACTGCAGCAAATAAGGGGAAAATTATCCAATTTTTCAAAGACACTACTGCTTATCGTCAAATGATGCTGAAGAAGAGGACAGATATGACCATTACAGACTTCATCACCACGTTTCCAAGGATACAAGAGATGCCAGAACTTGTAAGTTAACCCACGCTTTCA
This sequence comes from Echinometra lucunter, assembly GCA_029962745.1. Taxonomy (NCBI): domain Eukaryota; kingdom Metazoa; phylum Echinodermata; class Echinoidea; order Camarodonta; family Echinometridae; genus Echinometra; species Echinometra lucunter. Next base: position 11,009 of record JAPZVO010000962.1, on the reverse strand, counting down.
TGACGACTTATTTAGAGGCCTATTTGATCACCTTTTCTTCTGCTAATTGGCAACACTTGCATTTTTACTTTAATGCTTAACATGTTAAACAAAACATTTGCTTATAATATATCCACTAATAAATATGTTCAATCCTAAACTGGCAGGGGTGGGGGGTGAATCACCCCCCCCCCCCTCAACATTTTCTGCGATCATTCCGCCGCGCGAAATTTTTTGACAGCGCCACTCCCAGAGTTTATACTTTTAAGTCTGGCGCATCTTTTGAGACCAAATTTACGACGCCGGGTACGTGGTTCCGAAATTACGCAACATTTTGTAAGTGCATGTCGGACCAAAAATTGTTCCAAAACGTGATTTTGTGTACTAAGTCAATGCAAATTGAGTTTTCTCATCTTATTCATAAAGATATGATTATTCTTATTTTAAACAGCTGAAATCAATTGATTTTAGCATAATTATGCTTTCAAAAGTTTTTGCAATAAATCTGGTGAGAAAAACAAAAGGTTGAAAAACAAAGAAATTCATAAAACAATAAGAAATTGATTTCCAAACCGAAGTTTTTTTTTCGATTGCTATTGTTAAGAATGCTACAAATAATACTTTACCAAAAATAAGCATTCCAGGAGCTTTATTTAGTGAATTAGAGCAAATAGTATGATTTATGCAAAAATTAGCATAATTATTTAAATATAAAATAAAATCTCATTATTTTGGAAAATTTTACCATACAGCCTTGTAGATTACATCGCACACTATCAGCATGCAAATCAACCAAAGTTTGAGTAAGATTGAGCAAGTAATAAGAAAGTTATGAGCATTTGAATGTCAAGATCACTAATGCTATGCAGACATTGCCATTGGCAATGCGACTGACCAATATCTGATGTCACAGACGTACAACTCTCCCCTTTGAACACTGAAAATATACCCCAAAATGTCTCATTTTGCTCATTTTTATGATATGACAAACAAATCAACCATGATATAATGCTGTGAAACCTCTGTGCTTGTCCTCTCATAAAAGAACACCTCATATTGCAATAGACTCTATAAAAGAGAGAATTTAAAAGTGAAATAAGTATTAAAGTAATGGGGGGGGGGTGTAAGTCTGTGACATCACAGATCGTGGTTGCATTGCCAATGGGAGGATCTACATGGCATTAGTGATCTGAATATTCAGATACTCATGACTTTCTTATTATTCATTCAATCTGGCTCAAACTTTCAACAATATGTTTCTGTGATTTTCACTTTGATATGAATCCAACTGGTTTCTAGGGTTTCTTTCTCCATTAATTATCCTTATGTGGGTTATGTCCATGTTTAATGAACTAGGCAAAATGTACGCATTGAATCATGGACCCAATGTTCTACTAATACAAGCATGAAAGTTAGGTTTACAAAAATATACTTATTCCTGTTTGATTTTACAGATCAACATGGACTTTGAAACAGAACATGGGCACCTTTCTGACAATTTTATTTCAAAGTGGGAGTCGTTCTACTGAGACCGTATCATAAAATTAGGTTTGAGCGGGTATCCAGCGGTAAAAGAATCAATTCAACAGTTTGAGGAAGGTGACAACAGTGAGTAAATTTTTTTATTTTTAATGACTCCAGGCTGAAATTCAAATGATTTGAAAAAGTAGAGTAAAATATAAATCCATTCAGAAGGTATTTGCGGTTCAACCATGTAAGAGTTGGAAACGCCACATTCCGAGCTGAACTGCGCAGCTCGTCGTCAGGAGAAAGAATGAAGCTATTAAGAGCAAGATACAACAACTTATGTACATGTATGATGCTAGGTATAGGCTGAAAAAAAGAAATTAAAACAATAGTAAGAATAGAGTTGAGGTAAAAGAAGGAGGATGTGGCAGTGAAAGTAAGTAGGTTCATGCATAGGAAGGGATTACTTCCATGAATAGTAGATAGAACAGAACAATGGAAACTGAAGGGGATATAAAAGGTGCATAGAGCATAGAGGAGATCAAAGGAAGTGCCTTTGCATATATTGTAATAAAAAAGTTTAGTACATCAAAGATATACCTTCAAGTCTTATAGAGTAAAATATAACAAGCACAACACTAAAATATGTCATCAAAATTGGAAGAAAATGTAATGACGTTACTTTTTTGCATTTTTTTTCTCAATAAAATGGTTTCATGCATATTCAATGAGCAAGGTGATGATATCACACCTCAACTTTTGTATTTTATTATGTGAAATAGTTATTCAAATTTTCTGCTCTAGACATAATAAACTGGGATGACTGACTCCTAATGGAATGTTTATGATCATTGTTGGTATTTAGTTATGTCCATATAAGGGATAGATTTTTTATACACCTATGATGTGTTGTGCTTGTTAAATTTTACTCTACTTTCCAAATTATCAGATTTTCAGCCGAGATTCCCCCTTTATTTCTGATTTATATTTATTGTCAGTTTGGTTGTGCAAAGAAAATTTGTTTGCTGCTTTATCTAGGTGAAAGCAGACAAAACATGTTAAAAGTTATTCGTTTCAAATACTTAAGTGGTAAAAAGATGTTCAGATAATGATCCAAACAACAGTTGTCTCCACACTTTTTTGTCTTGCCTGAACAAAGTTTGGCAGAGACCTTGTAATCTCTCTCTCTCTATCACACATGGAATTGTGATGAATGGATGGTACAAATTATGCATTGCATTACAATGAGGAGATGATGCAATGTATGTACATCATTGCATCACAGTGAGCAGATAAGATATAATCTTACCTTCTATCATTACTCGACAATAAGGGAGTGTGCCAAGGTTAATTAAGCATATTAAATCATAATATCATAATATTCATCTTTTGCAGGAGACCTGTGTGGTTTAACTGCACTGCTGCTGATGTTACATAAGCCACTGACAAAGACCAAGAACCCCACCTCGAGTTCAAGAGCATCGAGTTTGGAGCACTTCATCCAGTACAGACCTGTAAGTAGTCAGTTAGCGAATATGCGAATTTTGGGTTCCCTACCAGACATCAATTAATCCTTAAATTCCTGGTCCCACAATGCTTCTTTTTTGGTGTGTGTTTCTTGCTATATTCACAATTTTTTTCCCTCTCTGTTTTTTTTCTGTCTGTCCCTCTCTTCATTGGGTTTTTCTCCACCCGGCCTAATTAGTATATTTTGTTTTCTTTTGTTCCCGGGCTTTGTGCCACCTCTTTGTGGATCTTCCTCTACATTGGTTAATGCCTCTCCCCCCTTGTCTTTTCACTATGAAAACTTGTCTATTTTTCTGTGTATCCTATGTATTAAGAATTGTGAATAATCATTAAAAAGAAATTAATTGTATTTATTTATCCAAAAACAATATCAACTTCATGAATAATAACAAATGCAAAAATATGAACAAAGAAAAATTATAATATGATGATTAGAAATTGCAGATCCAGAACTTGAAAGAGGCCATAATGCAGTGGTGTAAGCCATCCTGAAGATGCATTCCAATATCTTATGTAATACAAATTTCAGCTGATACATTCAGTCATTAATCTCCCCTTCACTGGCAAAACCTCATTGTTGGCTGTTTATAGATTGTGGCAGCCTCCCAAAGCTTCATCCATGGGTTTCAAATATACTACAGGTTTACATCATCATCATGTAATATTTTCCTCCCTGTTTGAATATGAGATTAATTAGGTTCTACATATGTTTGAATATGATATTGTTGGGGCCTATGCTTTTAAAATTTGTAGCTCATGTTGTCAATGCTCAACTATCACTTCTTTATGCTTTGCCAGATTGGGACAGACGTTCAAGCGGCAGCAGCTGGGAAGTCTGCTGAGTTTCGGCAGCCCTATATTCTAGCCCTTGGACACAGACGCAAGCCACTACAATATTTCTTGATTGCAGACAAGGTAGTGATTGAAGCGGGACAGAATGTGGTGGAAGCCACTGACAGGCTTTTTAAGTCTCATTATGTATTTGGAGTCCATTTTGCCCAAGTAATTCAAAATTTCTGGGAGTTCATGGCATCTGAAGTGTACAGGGTCATGCAGGCATCTGATACCAAAGCCTCTGTAAGAAGTATGGCGTTATCGATCCGAAATTTAAAGTTAACCGAGCAGTAGCTTGGACAACAAAACTAAGCGGCTTTCAAGGACAGGCTTCTCACTCACCTTACCTTTGTAATTCATAAGCACATTTGCTGTCTATATGAACATGACAGAGAATAGTTTCTCTAAGGCTGTTATTTTGGATTTTGTACATAAACTAAAAATAATAAAATATGAAAATAAGAGATGTTTTGTACAGATTCCAAATGGTATAAATATACGCTGAGTGAGAAAATGTTGTTCATATAGGTAGTCTTGTATGCAGACCATTTATGAAAGAAGTTCTAATTTACATATTTTTAATTATGCAGAGCAAAGAAGTAGTACAAGGTTGTTATTTCAAGCTTTAATGAAGCGATCGGGATAGTAGTGGTTTGGAGTAAAAGCAAAGTTAGTGGTTAATTTATGCCAGAACAATGAGCCCTTGTATGAAATTGTCTGAATTAAGATGTACACATGTTCCGAGACAAAATGAGTTTGTTTACTACTTGTGAGCCTAACAGTTGAAAAGAAATGTTTATTATACCCCTGCCAAACGAAGTTTGAAGGGGGTATGTAGTAATCAGCGTATGGTTGGGCGGGTGGTCCGTTGCAAATCTTGCGGATCGAACTTCTTCCTCATTTTTCAACTAATACTCGTGAAAATTGGCACGTAGATTAGTCTTGTTGTGAGGATGTGCAAGACACATTTTTCTTAAGTGTTGGAAACTGTGCGTTGTCGGGGTAATGGCATGTATTGGCATAAAATTCGGTAAAAATCTTGCGGATCGAACTACCGGGGTACTTCAAGTTTTCAACCAATATTCATGAAATTTGGCACATATATTGGTCTGCTTGTGAGGATGTGCAGACACATTTTTCACAAAAATAACTAGAAGACAAAGTGATATCTAGTTTTATATACATTGCTGAGAGTGATTTATTATTCATGAGTCATTAGGTAAAGAATCAAGCAGAATTTACAGCTTCTTTTATTAAGACATAAAGACAAATTTAACCCTAAATAGACTGGGGAGGGGGAGGGTGAAAGGCCCCCCGAGAAATTTTTTTTTGCAATAAATCTTTATTGATAAATCTCATGCAACTTTTGAGACCAAATTTGCGACGCCTGGGTATGCAGTCCGAAATTATGCATAATTAAGTGCCGAAAGACCCAAAATTGCTCAAAATGCAAATTCTGTTTGTAGGCAAAATTCATACCATTCTTTAAAATCAATTAATTTCATGTTATAAAATTATTGCCAACAATTTCCATCCAAAAAGTCTAAAACAAAGTAATACGTATGAAATTTCAAAAACAATTAAATACTTAAAACTCTTTGATACTGATTATTTTTTTATGTGCATTTGGTCAGAATCTCACAGGGAGTCTCTAAACAAAAGATTAGCGGTACAAGGGCCTTATAGTTTAAAACAGTCAAATTCTAATTTCATGCATAAATTAGGATAATTAATAAATTAATTTGAATAATTTTGGAACAATCAAATAGTATACAGTTTTGTAGATTAAGTCATGGATGACGTGCATGACTATTTTTCGTTGCAATTGTGCGATCAACAAAGTCGAGATTAATCGGGGACCTTTAGGGCATTTAACCCCCCCCCCCCCCCAACAGTATTTCCATCCTCCAAAATACTCCAGTCTGATTAAGGTTAAACTTTCATTTTCATACTTATTTTGCTCTTTTTGTCTCACCTGAACAAAGTTCAGCAGAGACTTAATCACGGTCCCTGTTGGTCTTTTACAACAATCTGAAAGTATTTGTTTAACTTGCTTTTATTTCTGCAATTTATGAATTTGAGTACACATGACTATTTGCGGCGGAGCAGAGGTTTATCTTTTGTGTTTTGGGGGGACGGCTATTTTTGCATCTTCCCCCCCCCCCAAACACCAAAGATAATCCTCTGCTCCTCCACCTATGCACATGACTATAATTAATTATGCCATGAAGTTATTTACTGTGACACTGATTAGTGCTGAAAAACAAGTTGCATTGTAAACTCTTTCAATATTAATATTGTCTGGTCACTTATCCCTTCCTTATTATATATGATATAACTTATACTGTGTATTTTTATAAATTTATATCAAATCACAGCACCTAATATCATAATTATGAAGTTTGAAGGTGGTATATAGTAATCAAATTAAGTTTGAAGCGGGTATAAATATAGTAACCAAATGAAGTTTGAAGGGGGTATATAGTAATCAGCGTATGGTCGGGCGGCGGTCCGTTGCAAATCTTGTGGATCAAACTACTTCCTTATTTTTCAACCAATACTCATGAAATTTTTGGCACATACATTGGTCTTGGTGTGAGAATGTTCAGGACACATTTTCCACATATTTTGGAAACTGTTGCCATGGTAACGGCATGTAATGTCAGAAAATTTGGTAAAAATCTTGCGGATCGAACTACTTCCTCAGTTCTTAACCAATTTGGCACAAACATTTGTCTTGGTGTGAGGATGTGCAAGACACATTTTTAACATGTGTTGAAAATCGTGTTGTCATGGTAACAGCATGTTTTTGATGGAGGGTGGGGGTATTAATCCCCTTTGGTGATATTTCTAGTTCACCTTATAATTGTACAGAATATTTAATGTTTCTACTTTCATTATATTGATTGAGAATTGATTGTACAATACTCTTCAGACATAATCACATTACACTCTGATGTGTATTGTTAATGTAAATAATTATTTGAAAGCATTGAATTTGGAATGTTAACTGATGAAATGTGTATTGTTGCAATGTAAATAATTCTTTGACAGCATTGAATTTTGAATGTAAACTGGTGAAATGTTATGAAAATAAAGTTGTAAAAGCACCCATTTCTTTATTTCATATTGTGTACTTTTTTTTTAGTTTGTGAAAGTGTCAATCTAGAAGGGATTTATAATTAATTCATAACTGATTAGTTTTTAATCTAATTTGATTATGATTGATGTAATCTTCCTAAAGATTAAAAATTAGTAATCCAAGAAAAGTTTACTTTTTAATCTGAAGGGATTTGTCCCTCAGGACAATCTGAGCTGGATTAAAAAGTTAATCTATTTGATTACAATTATAATCGCTCGAATTTAGAGAGCAGCGCTTATAAGTTTCAAGGGTTGAAATGATTATCATGAATATATTTGTCCATGTAATGTACACAATGCAAACCGTATTTGCAGTTGTCGCAATGCCAATCACTAATGTTGGGGTATTGTAATCAAGAGGTGTTCAAAACGTAATTCATGTTGAATTGAATTGAATTGAAATTGGTTTATTATGCACAAAAAATGGCAGCTCGAAAGCTGAACTGAATGTTATTTACAATAAAAATTGAATTTACAAATTGTAAATCATAGGGATATACGTACTTTCATTACTTCTATTACTGGGCTTATAGTTCAGGCAAAGAAACTATGCTTTGTAAGGGTCTGCTCCGTTCGCTTATCGCGGGAGGGTCTCTTGCTTTTTGCAAGGTCAGAAATCTGTCAGAAAGAAATGTCTACGCCTCTGCCCCTCCTTCCACATACGTTAGAGTCGACTTACGAAATTCGTGATGATAGAAACAGTGTGCCATGATTTCCAAATGTGCGAATATAACTTGTCTTAAATCACACAGTGTCAAAGAAAATCTTCATACATTTTTATCAACTGCGTATTTCTAATTATCATAAAGCACCTTTCACACTTATTTGATGGTAATCTACGGCTGAGCTTAACTATTTCGGATGATATAGATCAAGATCTTACTTACATGACGTACAGGACGAAGATACCCAGGGTGATGAGGGCCAGAAGCCATGTCAACGTCATCGAGATTCCCATCACCTCAACCTCCATTTCGACTTCGATGTCGATTGCTCGTAAAGTGATTTGCAAAGGCTCCGAGACTGCTGAAACATAAAATCGGAATGACGCTTTGATCATAACTGACGAGCTTTTTGTACTGAACTTCGTGCTGGCGTAGACTATAGCCACAGACCTTATGTTAATAGCTCCATGATCGGAGCTGGGGGCCCTCGCAAGCAATACAGGCGTATCGTTGCATAATATCTTTTTTATTTGTTGTCGTTGTTGTTGCTGTTGTGGATATGATTAAGTGCCATCATAGCATTATATTTCATGTTTAAGTTATTTTACTCACCATTTTTAATCATAAACATAAATAATCAATACAAATAACACAGAATGGTAGTAGAAGTCATGATGTCTTTTCATCGATGTAAGTATTGTTCAATAATGAAAGATATAATCATGAAATGCACATAATTATTTAACCGAAAGCTTAATGAGAAAAAGGTTGAACATGACTTTGTTTATAAAAAAAAAAACTTGAAGGGAATATGTAACATCAGGATATCGTGGGAAAGTTGAAAGTATCGCCTTATAGTATTGTACGGTTTGTGTTCATAGACTATTGTCAAAGGTTTAAAGTACAAGCATAAGTATGACGACACTATTGACATTATTGCAGAGAATTCCTAAAAAGGAAGTGGTGATGAAATATGGAAAGAGATTCTCAATAATGTCAAGGACCATTATTGGATCCTTTGACCTCTGGGATTCGCGCCTTGAGCATCTCTTGAGATGGATATGTTGCGCGTTATAAATATTGTTATTATTATTATTATTATTCTCTGTTAAGCTTTGGTTTTGAAAATGAGTGTCCACGATGAGCGTGTCAGTGACAGTAATTTTGTTCAGATAACTATTGGTATTAGATGCTTAGCTCGAGTAATATTAATTCAGGTAGTAAAAGGTGATCAACACGCGGCATAGCATTTTCCGAATCGAGCATTTCAAAATGCCCATAACTGGTCTGGCACAAAACTGTAATTATGTTTGCCAATTTTCACCTATTATTTTTCCAGTAGTAATAATCTTTCACGAAGCCTTTGCCCTGGTCCCTTCGAATGGATCAAACATGTCGACCACTCTTTTGATCGCTAACTGGATAAGCTTTCCAGAGTGCTGAAGTAATGAATGACTTGGTGATATTTAATACTGAATTGTTATTTTCAATGATTAACATCGAGAATTTCATGCATTTCACACCCTCCCAATACATTTTTTTTTTTTTCATAATCACCTTTATTGATTTCAAACAAAGGGAAACAAACATAAAAAGTCCAGGTTACATGTTTCTATGGGAACATTGTACAGGACTGTGGGTAAGAGCATGATTACAAAACATAGTACTTACATCATAAAACATATACATAAAATACATCAAACATATTTAAGCAAATTGTGACATAGTGGGGGTAAGAACTAAACCAAGAATGAAGGTAAAATGGTGAAAATGCAGTAACAAATAGACGTCATAATAAATTGATGCTGATGTTTTCCGAACGAAGGAGTAGCTGAGTCAAGGCCTACAATGAAAGAAATAGAAGAGCTGAAGGGCAGCAAAGGCTAGAAGGAAAGGAATTATGGACTGAAAGACAGGGAAGAAGAGGGTATATGGAGAAGGAACTGTATAGAAGGAAAGAGTTCTGAAAGACAACAGTGGGATAGAGAAAATTTAGCAAAGGATAAAGATAGGGGGTAGGAAGACTAAAAAGCAAGAAATAAAGACGTGGGCAGGATCCAGTAGTGACATGTCTGTCCAAAGCGGTTCACACCTGGCATTGAATATTACATAGGATCCTACAAGGGCCAGTTTACTAATTGTGAGTATGGTATTCTTACAAGCTCTAACATTTACATGACGGAATATCTTTTTGATCTGCTGTTTATTTTCTTTTGTTACAACACCTCTAGATCCTACTTCAAAACATATTAGTTGAGATTCGCAATTACTTGCCTTAATATCTTCGTGCAGTTGTGAATACCTTTCTAGTTTTCTTTCTCTCGCTTTCTGAATATTTGGTTCGAAAGGTACAGTCAATTCTATCAATATTACTTTGGGCTTGTCCTTTTCTTGGAAGTAGAGGACTACATGTATATCTGGTTTTTCAGAAGTAGGCATAATATTAGGGGGGATGGTACCACCACATACCCTAAGTCCTGGTAGGTCAGCAAATACGGTTACAGAAACGTGATTGACCTCCGCACTTCTCTTCAATTCATTGGCAATGAAGCGTAGAACGCTATTATGTCTATATGTGTACCTACCTTGTTGCAGTGCAACGGTACACGAATTGAGGATGTGTAAAAGAGTGCCCTTACAATTACATAAACTACATTTTTCAGTAAGTTTTTTACCCCACAATTTCAAATTTTCTGGTGTTGGGAGGCAATCGATTGATGCTCGAGTTGCGAAACTAAGAAGACCCTTTGGGAGACCATACATAATTCCTTTCCACGTTAGGTCACTCCCTTCCTCTTCCAACAACTTCATCAAATTACCTTGCTTGGCTAGGGGAGATATACGGTCAGACCATTTCTCATGTTTGTCCGCTGTAATGACACCTTTTAGGACAGGTTTCACTTTTTTCCATGACTGAGAATCGCTTGCATTCTCAGCAGCTTCGATCATTGATTTCTATCGAATGAGGGGTCAAACAGATTGGATAACAGCGGCAGACTCTACATCGGGGAGGCGAGCTTTAAAAATGTTGATCTCTCAGTTTACCAAAGCGATTAACGATTTCGGTCATAAAATTTCCTCCAATTTACTGTGAACAGTTAAGAAACACAGGAAACACTCATAAGCTATTACTATTGTTTATGCTACAAAAAGACTGATTGGGCAAAGGGGATTAATTATTTTTACACCGAAACAAAAAATATTGGGGGGGGGGCGTGGAGTATAATATGCATCATACATAGTAACAGGGAATCCGTAAGTAAAAGCATACATTTTTCAGAACTTATGATGGGCTTGACTACAAAACATGGCCATGGTCAGATGCAATTCAATCATGAAAGGAAATCATAATGATCAGCAAAAAAAATTTTTTTTAAATAAATCAGACACAATAAT